>JASDQU010270107.1:2498-15377 GCA_032191745.1 Picea mariana
TCATTGCTTCAATTATTGCTTCATCAGAGGGCAAGACCAAGTCTAACGAATCGACATCAGCGAGAGAACCCTGAGCCCAAATAGGCTCTAGAAGTGGATCAAACTCTTGTGCAGAAGTTGGATCAGTGTTAGCTGAATCTTGCTGGACTAAAGAGTACGCTACTTCAGCTGTGGACAAGGGCATGGACATGCCCGGGTGCCTTGTCCCATCCATCGTGGTCGATGGCCAAGGAAGTATCCATGGATCGTCAAAGTAAGTCGTGCGGAATGACAAAACTTGAAAAATATCAACTTTATGGTGATTGGATATAAACTTCATATCACCTTGAGGGGGAAAGTAATCGAAGGTACCCATCAAAGATGGGCACAAACCAACCCCTACTTTGACGACACCTGGTTGAGGATTATCAATCATCGGGACCGTGGATGCCCCCAATGCAGGGTCAGGTATAGAGAAAGACAATTGATCGATGGTCACTATCTGGCCCTCGTGTGGAAACAACAAGACCCGAAAAACTGTAGCAACCACAGCTTGCATGGCATAAGTCCAACTCCTTCCTAACAAGAGGTTATAGTCAAGGGGTGCATTGACTACCTCTACTTTGACACACACGATCTTCCCTCATAACTACACGGGGAAAGAAGGAATGATACCATGTGGCCGGAATGAACGACCGTCAAAAGCAGTGAGGAGAGTAGGTGACAGAGACAAAACAGGTTGGCCAACAACCTTCCAACATGCCAACGACATAATGCATGTTGAGGTGCCCTCATCAACCACTGTGCGGAAGATATTTCGAGTAAAATTTTTCATGGGATAAGCCACTACTATCTGAAACGCTACATGGTAAGGTAGACAAAGTTTTAATTCAGTTGTATCCAACATGATTGTACCCGGATTACAAGTCTCGGTAGATCCCAAAGCAGTTAACAAGGCTTTCCTCTAGGAAGGGCAGCTTTGGAGGACCTCCAAAGAGGGTTTGTGATAAATATTCCACCACAGAGTAGTTCTGGGTGGCCCTTGCATTTGGGTTATGAGAATATTTTTTGAATGTGCCTTTGGGAATGCATGTCATTGTTTCGCCCAACGTCTTCTCAATCTGTAGAGGAAGAGATGGGAGTTCAGCTTCTTTACCCTTCTCAGAAGTGCTTGGTTTACTATAGTCATGCACTCTAGTCGATATAAAAGCATCACTCTTCACAATATATACGTTCACGGATGTGGGGTTGTTCACAGGTGGAGAGGGTCCTTGGCTACCCCCTTCCATGCTTGCATAGGCCTGTGTTAGATTTTTCCCATGTTGGAATGGATTGGTTAACACAGCAGGCTGTTGCTGTGTCACAAACTTTTGGGCCTCTTCAAGCTGAGGAAAAAGGTGGGTCGGGTGGTCCTCCACACAAAAGTTGCATGGATACCTCACCTTCTGTTTCTCAGTATTTCCCTTGCCAGCATTATCAGTGGGTTTCTTATCCCCCTTACCCTTCTTTCATTGTTTTTTCTTTCCTTCAGGCTGCTGGGTGGCCTTTGGATTAGTCGATTGCACAGTGTGTACATTCGATGTTTTGGTAGGGGGAGAAGCCAAAGCAGTAGTTTGGTTGGCCGCTATGTGTTGTATAGACAATTGTTGCAACTGAGTTGTCAGTTGCTCAGCGGGCTTTGATTGTGCTGAACTGACAATACTATCAGCATGTGGTCCAACCCTCTGTCTAGTTTTATCAAGTATTGAGCATGGTGCATCTGGCAAGATCTCGTATATAAAACTGGAATGAGAATAGATTAGCTCAAGTTGTTGAGCCCTCATGATGGTGTCTTCTTCGAAAAATACTCCCGACGTTGCGATGTCTTTGGAAAACTATGGGACCAAAGACTTAAGAAACCACTCGAGCAGAAATGCTAGTGGGACTGGTACCTTAATTAAACTCTTTTTGCGTCTCCATTCTTGAATGTGATTAGAGATATGGTCCGCTTTAGTTTGTGAGAAATTGGCCAGCAATTCGGTGCCAGTGTCGTATCTCAGAGGCAACTGGAAATGGTTTAAGAAAGCCATCGCTAGTTCACCGAAGGAAGATTATCTTGAGTGGTCGAGCTCAATGTACCATTTTGCGACACTCCCAATGAGAGTACATTGAAATGATCGTAACTATACAGAATCATCTTTCAATGAGTTAGATGAGCACAAAAGATGGAAGGTAGTCACATGATCTCCTGGATATTCGTTAGGCTTGGCTTTGAACTTTGGGATGTCCAAAGGCAACTTCATCGGCATAGGAGGCCAATGCGGATCGTGACAGATAGGGTCATTCAACAACCTTGTCAAGTTTGGAAAATGAAAGGTTTCTAGGAAGGGTAGTTTGGGTTGTTGGTGATAACCTGGAAAAAAGGGGCCTGGGGTTTGACTGGCACCAGGTTGCCAGGAAAGGTTCGACTGCTGGCCTAGATTCTGGTAGAAACCATGGCCATGGCCGGCATACAGATTTTGCGTATGTGGAGACATCATCGACGGATTTACAAAATAGGACATAGATGGTTGGGCATGCATTACATTCGAAGGACTTTGGGAAGGGCTTCCCCATGTTGCTCCCGTGGGGATAGCCATAGTACTTTGTCCAGGTTTCCATTGATTGTGGGAAGAATTACCCTAGATCGGAATTCCAGACGAGGGAACGGATCCCTGCCAAGAATTCCAAGGCCCCGATGTGGAAGAAGTTCCTAGGTGTGTCCCCTGTGCAGGAATAGTACCCTACATAGGAATAGATTATCCGAAACTAGGGTTGCCCCCAGTTGAGAAAGTAGCTGATTAGAAGGCATTGTTACCAAACGCACCGAACAAAGAAAACGACGTCGAACCTACCGGAATATTATGCGAAGGTGGTCCTTGACTCCCTACTCCAAATAAACTATGGTGTGTAGGTTGCCCGGTGGATTGCTGATGCGAGCCACCGAGTGAAGGGGATGAAGGAGGTATATGACCTCCCCCGTAAGGGAAAGCATTAAAATGAGTAGGAGTGCCCCCCATGTGACCTTGCAGAGGAGCGTTAGAGCTCCTTGACCCCAGACCTAAAGTCTGTAAAGTGGAGTAGGAAAGTACATGACTTGTACTTGAACTAGGCATCTCGTATGAGAAAAGAGGGCCTGTCGCACTTGGTGTGAAAGGGGTTGTGGCCGTCGCCAAAGATGAGATTGGACCACTGTGCGATGTAGAGGCAGTTGAGACCATGGTGGATTGGACCGATGACGGTGGGTTAGGAGGTGGAAACTCTCCTGTGGTGACAACCGTAGTGGGAATTGAGGAATTCCTAGAAGGAGTAACAACATTTGTTTCCATTGCTACGTGTGACACTGTTTGGCACTTGTAAGGATGAATTGGTACGATGGTGGGTGCTGAAAGATCAGTGGTGGAAGTTTAAACCAGACCAAAAGCTTGCTCTCCAATGTCTAAGATGGTCGATTCCTCTGGATGTTGGTCGGGCACAATTTCTTGTGACCCGATCGCTTCAAAAGATCCTTGTTGGTCTAGCTTTCACCTTAGTGGTGGTGGGGGTGGCTCTAGTGTAACCGGTGGCAGGCCAAGAAGCCTTCGTGACTGATGGAGCTCATGATCCTCTACTGTGTGAGAATATCAAAGACACTCTAGGGTAGTCTAACCGTTCAAAAGTAAAACACACTAAAAAAGTCCCTATAAGATAAGACAGGCAAACACTAAATTAATTGGAAGAACAATTACAACAACCAACACTAGAGAAACTTACTGGTGCTAGTGAAACTCAAAAATGGAAGCACCCTCTGGGTATACTCTACAAAGCATGGCCCGATGTTTGTCCTAAGTACCGCCATATACCCCCGCAGTCACCTGTGTATGTCCCTAAAAAATATAGGTAACTAGGTTTCCAGCGCGCGAACAATCACGAGGCGGCTACATTCAAAAGTCGGGTAGACCACAATGAGAAAGTTATCAAGCCCGAAACCTGTCAAGGGTATCGAAAGAAAGTGGTACGGAAGACAACTGAGGACCTTGAACAGATTCGAGACCCACGAAGCCCCATGGCAAATGCAATCGACGTAATCCCGAAACAAGCCCTCTATATGTGTTCTCCACTACGATTGTTCTAGATTTGAAGGGGTTATCTCCACTACCTTTATGCATGCGACCTCGTGTTTATCCCCTATGTTAGAGGGGGGTCCCAGATAACTTTCATGATACTAGACTTGGACACTCCCTAACTCAGACTCCAATGTTTGATTTTAATGGCCTTGAAGAGTTTCCTCTCCAACCTAATCCAAGGCCCTAATCCTGAACTAGTTGGTTAACCCTACAAACATAAAAGTCTAATAAATTTTAGATTTAGCATTAATTTTATGGCTTGTCTTATGTAAGGGGGTATGAAAGTGAAACTGATGATGTTTAAAAGATGAAAGTAAAAATGAATAAAAAGCTGGAAACAAAAACTTTTGCTTAATGCAAAATTTCAACAACTTTTCAAATTTTTTATTTTTTTATTTTTCTAAGATCTTTTGAATCAGCAAACTTAAAGAAGGATTTCACTCGACTACGAGCTACTTACGATCTAAGTAAACTATCAAGAACTTAAGAAAACAAAGATTTTTCCCTGGCTACTAATGCAAAATCACACTTTTCAACCAAACAAAAAAATGAAAAAGATTTTTTTTATTTAAATGATGATAAAGCAAAAAGGAAAAATACCAAAAAGTAAAAAACCAAGAAAAAAATTTCTGACCTAATCCCAGATCGCGAAGAATCACTTCAAGAAATCACACACTAGCAACTTAAAAAAAATGACTCTCACACTTGTCTAAAAACCCTAAAGAAATTTTTTTAATGACAACTTTCAAGTGAAAAAAGCAAGATAAGGCTAAGATCAATCCTAAGCTACTGACTGCTAAGATAGAGATTCAAAAACCTGAGAGGTATAACTCTCGTCAAGGGAAAGGATGACTGCCTTACCCTCAACAAAAACTATCCCGCACAAGCACACAATTGACAATCCAACAACAAGTGTGTGCACACGAGCTGTGTAAAGCCAGAGGGTGTGTACACGCATGCTGGCCTTATACAGGCCACGTGTATCTCTAAAACTCTAAAAAAAATAGACAATCCAAACTAGGAAAAAACCACTGATATTGAGAACCAAGATCTCTTGAAGGCTTAGACACTCTCTTTAACAGAAACAAGGAAAACAATGTAAGGAAAAAATTCGTAAAATAAACTAATCTGAGATAAGACTGCAAACAACAAAGACTTAGACAGAGTTCCAGAAAACCCCTGAAATTGAATGATTCTAACAGGGAAGAGGATGATTGCCTCCAAAATTTTCTGGAATGTACATGCCACTGTTACTTTTGCAGCTCGCGTTTACACGCAGGCTGCAAGAAAGTAGGGCGCGGGTACATGCGTTCAGACCTTATGCAGGCCGCGTGTACCTATGTGGGTTTCGAAAAAACACAATCAAGAAAATAACAAAGATATCTGGTATGGAAGACCAGACTCTCTGCTAGCTCAGACTTTGCAGAAACTTCAAAAAACAGTCAAGAAAACCAGTCTTTTAAAACTACCCCAAAAATAAAATTCCGAGGAACCCTAGAGACTTCCCCAGTATGGTCACCAATTCTGTTGTGGTGGGAAATCCCTCTACAGACTAGCAAATAGGGTTATAGTATGCATGTAGATATGACCAAAAGAAACCTACTTTCTACCTTCGTCCTAGACTTAATCCCCATTTCTTTTCAACAAATACATGGTTAGACCAACATACCTTGTTCCGGATGTTTGATGTCGATCCTTCTTCACGCTTGATCGCTTGTTAGCATCTCTCCTCCCAAGGCTGACCTGCATACAAAACAACCAAAAAACTACACATGCATTTTACCTAGAGACTAATGGGTTAGAGATTCAAATATACATTTACTAAACTATGAAGAACTCATATAGTGGGATGGGAAAAGCATTTGTTTATTATTAACTTTAATGAATAACTTACAATGTCGAGACCGGCCACTGCTCCGTGAATCCTGATCTTGGGCTCCTCTTCAAATGTCCTCCAACTTCTTTGCTTTGTATCTCTTCTTGCACAAGGATGGCTAAAGGGTTGGGACAATGGGAATGTGGAATTGGGCAGAGTTTCTTTACTCTTCTTCTCCTCCTCCAAATGGGATCCCTAACCCTTCTTTTATAGGCTAGAAGAAGCTAGGTATTTGGATGAAACCTCATCCATACATGGCTGGGATTTTCAGTTAACTCACCCAAAGCTGTGTGTTTCATCGACAAATTTCCTTTTTTCATGCTTTTGTCAGTCCATGCGGGCTGTTTTAGATCAGCTAGCATGTACACGCATGCAGTAATGGAATAGGGTGCGTGGACCTTTATAAAAGAGATTTTTTAAAGAGTTGTTCAGCAGTGCTTTTGGAAAAGAAGGGATCTAATATGGCCTAATGTTAGGTAAGCATGTATGGTGCAAATTAGGGTTATAACATACACCGATGGCTTTCGTAACATACCTAAGAAACTCTTATGAAGTATATAGGATGATTACTTGCACATATTCGAAATATTGTATTCATGTTTGGACCAACTAATCTTGATGAGGTTTCTATTCAAGCGACATACATTAAAGCAATGAAAACATGTGTCGGTGTATCAGGCGAATCGTCTTCAAGGAAAGAGGACAAAAGGAAGTGAAATGGAAAAAAGGAAAATTCAGTGGAAAGAAAGGAAGATAAGCCCTCTTGCAAGCATTGCAAGAAAGGGGGGGCATGATGAGGACTGTTGTTGGCAATTTCATCCCGAGAAGAGACCGAAGTGGTTCAAGGAAAATAAATGGAGGCAAACAATTGCAACAACAACACAACCCACAGACTTGGGATTGGATTCAGGTGACAAATCTAAAGTCTCATTGGTTGGTATGATAGGTAAAATTGGTGAAAGATTTGATTGTATAAGAAACTTGTTTCACATAAGAGTCATCATGAGGCACACTAAGGTTGATACATTGATAGATAGTGGATCTCAATCTAACTTAATTTTAGAGGAATTGGTTAAGAAATTGGGATTAAAAACACAGATACATCATAAGCCTTATACACTTAAATGGATAAGCAACAATCATCAATTGCACATAAACAAGCGGTGCACATTAAAATTTGAAATTTCATCTAAGTTTGTGGACGAGGTAACATGTGATGTGGTGCCACTAAGTGAATGTGGAATGGTCTTAGGCACTCCATACTTGTATGATCATAAATAAATCTTCTACAGGGAAAAGAATCAATATCATTTAACCAAAGCAGGACAAGAATATGTGGTTCATGCTCATCATGTAAAGGAAAATAAAACTCTTCAAACTATGGAACAATTAAGAAAGGAAGCTCAAGCAAAAAACACACCTATAATTGTTTCAAATCAAGTAATCGATCTTAAGAAATAACATGAGATGATTGTAGAATGGAAAATCAATCACAGTTTGCTTCAAGATAAGCTAATGTTGTGCAAATATTACAAACATATAAGCTCATTTGCAGTCATATTTTTGATGCTATCATTAGTAATGTTGTTTACATGGATGATAGTGGCTTCAGTAAGATCTGACAGGTTTCAAATGGCTAACAATATGATGTCAGTTATCATGATTGTTTTACAGTTGATCTTGATGAGACAGGTGCATAGGATAGATTTCAAAGACAGAGAACAAGCCAGGTGGCCTATCCCGAGCTTGATGAATGGTTAGTAACCTTTTGTGGGACCAAAAGGTCCTTAGTGGGGAGGTGTGATCCAGATTTAGATCCAGGAGCTTGATGGGGCTCAAAAAGGCCTAAAAATAAAATTTCTTAGAATGGCTTCAAAATTGACGTGTGCGTAGGTCTCGTCAATACAAACCCAAAGCAACTTGAATGGGATAAAATTGACGTCGTATGCTCTAGATATGGTGATCTGTTCATTTGGCCAAACAAGCAAAAAAGGATGACTGTACAGTCCGTACAGTGCCACGTGGCAGTTGTCTGTACAGGCTGTACGATCGTACAACTGATGTGGCAGGCACAATTGCTAGCTAACCATACAGTGACTGAGCATACAAACTAACATGTCGTAGGGTGACTGGGTGTATGTACTGCTGATGTGGACAAACAAGTGGGCCAATCAGGGAGTGACACGTGTCAACCTTGCAGTGGTGACACATGGCACATTTGTACGAATGATGTGTTAGGTCTGTATAATCCATACGACATGTGGCACTTGCATGGAAGGTATAGGTGGTAGACAAGTGGACCATTCAACGTTCGACACATGGAATGTTTTTTACAAATGGCATGCTGCCACGTGGCCTAGACATGGGCTGCCATGTGGCACCCATGGATTGGTTCTTTGGTGTAAATGTTTTTGGATGCTATGAGGTTTGATCCTACAACCTCGGTGTGGGCGAGTGGTTTGGCGTAGGCCGGGCTACCAGCCCACTTTCCGGAGTCACTTAACATCTATAGCACCCAAATTATATTTAAGTTTGATAATGTGCTATGTTCGGGTAGAAAAGGGCTGGGGCGTAGCCCTAGCCCTCAATTATATGACCGATGTATGGTGACCATGACCTTGGCTATGGTTTGTTGGGCACGGATGGAGAGTTATCCCTTGATCGTGGGGGTAAATTCCATATGACCCGACCTCATTCATGTTAGTGAAAATTTGGTGGGGTTAGCCTTGGTCGGTCGGGCTAGACCACCGACCAGGGGCTAAACCATGGGCTACATTTTGGGGATCTTTAACCACTATTTAGCACATGGAGCAGTAACAACCGGGCCACATGGCCTTCAATGCAATTGAGAGCTAAGGGCTAGGGGGCCAGCGCATGGGTGCTTGGCCACATGGAGCGTGTTAATACAACTATGAGCTAGAAAAAGTGGGTTTCACCCTATTCATATGCATTTTTTGGTTTTAAAACTTTAATATAGTGATTTTATATTGATTTTGTAGCAGGTTTGGAGATTTTTGGCCAATATTGGGGATATTGGGCCCTTTTTGAGGCCAGATCTTGGGAGGAAGTTGGGAGATGGTTACCAACTTCAGATCTATATAAATGAGGACTTCTTGAAGTCATGGGAGGAGATTCAGAGCAGGTTTATGCTGAAGATTTTCCAAGCCAAAGCCATTTTTATGCAGGGAAGGTATTGAGGAGCGCACCTTTGCGGGCCATTTCTGGGAGTTCCGGTCATCCGATTTGAGTGTCATTTCTTTTGCTGGGTTCTAGAGACCTGGTAGAATAATAATAGATTAGGTTTTAACCTTTTTGGCACTGTTGATATGTAATGTTAAATCTTTGAACATAAATAAGAAAGCCTCACCTACTGAGACAAAGGCCCAAAGACATAGGTGAGATTGCCGAACTCTGTTATCACATTGGTGTTTATGGTTTGTTGTTGTTCATGCTTAGTTTCAGATCTGTACATGTTTATATGGCTATTATGTTTCTTTTATAAACTCTTCCTCTTTGTTTAAGATTCGTAAATGGTTAATAAACACTTCCATAATAACTCAACCATTGTCATTTAAAAGATCTTTTCGGATCAAGAAGCCCCAAAAGGTCAAAGTGGTTTAAGAGATTTTAGAAGGTAAATAATAAAGTGAAGTGATGAGTGTACTATAAGTCAAAGTGAATACAAAATAAATTATTTAAATAATAAAGTTAATGGATAAATTACTAAGTGGACAAGTGGTTAGAAGTGGGTTAGCCCTAAAAAAAGGAAAGTGGGTTAAGATGGTTAAAAGGTAACCCCTTGAGGAAGCTACATGAAAGTATAAATAAGAGGCAAGGCTCTCTCATTTTAATCACATTTGAGAATATTGAATATCTTCAGGCGACTGAGGTAACCAAAAAATATCTACGCCAAATTTCATAGGGAAGGTGAAGTAAAGAAGGTCGAAATTCAAGGGAGGATAAATTCTTTTGATGATGCTTTCTAAGGTATGTTATTTAAAGGTCATTTCACCATTTTCACAATAACATTTTTGCTAGAATGATTTAGACCGTGAAATTGGGAGGCCATTGAAGAAACATATCCATGTAGCCGTGGTACAAATTTCAACTTGTGGTTTGTTTTAGTTTTGGAGTTACACTCCGTGGAAAATAGGGTTTGTGGCTAGTCCTGAAACTAGTCTAAAACATGTGTTTCGGGTAAAAACGTCATAACTTCTTCATAACAGATAAAAATTTAGTAAGACCAAATGTGTTGGTTAGAGTATAGTCTACGATATTTTGTGTACAATTTTCAGATCCATACAACAAATATTCCTTGCAGGGAACACTCTACAAGTTTGCTCTCTAGAATAAGCCATAATTCAACAAGGTATGCCATTTTTGCTATAACTACTTTTCTGAGAGGTTCCAAGTAGTGAAGTATGGAGGAATTGCATAGAATACACTGCAGAACATTTTGTACTAGTTTTAGGTCTTTATTCATTACAGGTACATAGTTATGATTATTTCAAGTTAGAGTCGTTGACTAATCCAAAATTAGTCATGTGAGACTAAAGTAAAGTTTGATGAAAATGCTAGTCTCTTGTTGTTAAAATTAAGGAAGGTTTGCATGTATGTCTATTACAGAGTTACAAGTCATATTTGGATGATGAAATTGATGAGGGATTTTGGTTGAGGTACATGTTGGGTACATGGTTGAGACAAGTATTTGATGAGTTGGCACATACATGAGGTGTATAGTTGATGATGTTGGTACATTATGATGAGTCATAGTTGATGAGTAGTTGATACATGATTGGTAAATACTTGGTACATGGTTGGAGGCAATTGTTAGTAGTATTTTTGACACATGGTTTATGGATGATGTAGCATACTTGTATTGGTATATTATTAGAAGAACATGTTGATCTTGGTGATGATTATGAGTTGTTGTGTTATGCTTGGTTGATGCACATATTTGAGAGTTGTCTTGGTGATTGATATTGGTGAGTAGATCTGATTTGGTTGATAAGATTGATGAGACATGTTGTTGTGATAGGTTGTTTGGACATGTTGTTGTGACATGTTATTTGTATAGGTTTGGTGCATGGCTGATGCACTTGTTTATGGTATAGGTTGAGGTACAGGTTGGTGCATGGTTGATGCACTTATTCATGGTACAGGTTGGTGCATGGTTGATGCACTTGTTTATGGTACATGTTGATTACAGGTTGCAGTATAGGTTGGTGCATAGTTGATGCACTTGTTTATGTTACAGGTTGATTACATGTTGAGGTATAGGTTGGTGCATGGTTAATGCACTTGCTTATGGTACAGGTTGATTACAGGTTGTTTGGTACAGGTTGGTGCATGGTTGATGCACTTGTTTATGGTACAGGTTGATTACAGGTTGAGGTACAAGTGGATGCATGGTTGATGCATGGTTCAGGTTATTGGTATAGGTTGTCTAGTGTAGGTTGATTGGTACAGGTTTACATCAGTATATCTCACAGTGATAGTGTGACAGTGGTTCCATGATTATACTTCTACGTCAGAGAGGTTGGACGAGGCAAGGAAAAGTGGTTGTAGCCACCTTATAGTTGTAGTCGGAGAACATAGGGGGTTGTATCCTCCTTCTGGTTGTAGCCAGAGAATTGAGGAGTTGGATATTCCTTTAGGTTGTAGCTTGAGAAACTAGGGGGTTGGATCTTCCTTCCAGTTGCAACTGGAAAACAAAGGAAGTTGGTGCTTCCAATGAATGTAATTCTTAAAGACATATAATAAAAATCATTCCATGGTTTTATCCCACTTTGAATTTCCACGTAAAACATTGGTGTACTGTGTATGTGTGTGATTGCTCATTTGTTCAATGTTTATTTACTCTGCAACTATTGGATGATAATGCTACATTGATATAACACTTTCATTTTATGGGGAAAAAGGATTAAATTGCTCCATTACTAATTCATCCCCCCTCTCAGCAATCCAACAATACATACCTCAAGTTTAGTGGATGTCACCATAGAAATTCCAAAAAAAATGTCACTGAGTCTTGTAAAACACATTAATAAATACTAGACTCGGGGTTAAAATGCATAGTGAAATCTAAAAATACAAAAGTTTTTGGATTTTTTTGGATATGATATATGCAAAACAAAAAGCACTCACACCACCACCTACATGCAAGGCGCTATTCATATTGATAGTTTATGAAAAGTAGAGCCCATGGATAAGCTCAAACCAAGGATCCTTATTATCACCAATGAACTCATGGACTATTGTCGACATCATATGGCACATCATGTCATGGCCACACCACATAAAATAGAATTTTCATGTATGGAGAAACTCATTGTGAGTAGTCTCATGAGATATTGCATCTCCTTGATGATACCCATCAATACACAAACAAGGTATGAAATATTGATTGTTAGTGTGATTGGGAGAAAAAGATTTGGTGGCAAGTTCCAAAAAAGATATCCGCGACTAAAAAGGTTCAAGACTAGGAATTTGATTGGATGTCCCAAAACATGCCCCCATTCTTGGATAAAATCTCATCATGTTAACTCTTTTTGGTTTTGAATTAGGAAGATGAGATGATCAACATGTCACATATTCCTTTCACTTATCAAAATAAGCTATGAATTCTAGGATGACCTCTTTTGAAGGAAACTCAATATCTAGGAAGTCATGTGAATGTGGAGAGTCACCAATCCTTTTGGGTAGAGTAGGTTGATCATATTCCATATGAGGATGGAATTTCTGACCAGTGTCAGCTGGTGTTGATAGGATCACCAATGAGGCAACTGCAACCGTTGTGAGTGGCATGTGATCTCCATAAGATTCTACTTACTCAGGACGCGGTACCACCTAAGGATAAAGAAATATGAAGGATCCATTAGTAAAAGAAGAGATAATATT
>JASDQU010270109.1:0-15377 GCA_032191745.1 Picea mariana
AAGATAGCAATGGTCTCTCGTAGATTATCCTTTTTGTGGATCAATGGAGAGCTTCTTGTGAGAATATCTTTTGGAGTATTGATGGAAAGCTTCTTGTGGGAGTTCCTTGAGCATTTTTGGCGTGGAACACTTGAGAATATTAAATATCTATAGGCGACTAAGGTAACCAAGGATATCTAAGCTGAAATTCTGAGGAAAGTGAAGAAAAGAAGGCCGAAATGCAAGGAAGGATAAATTCTTTTGATGGTGCTTTCTAAGGTATGTTATTTACAAGTCATCTCACCATTTTCGCTATAAATTTTTTTCTATAATGATTCAAATCCTGAAATTGCTATGAAAGTGAGAAAACATATCCAAGTATCTATGGTTAACAATTCATATTGTGGGTCATTGTATTTTGGGAGTTACACTCCGTGGAAAATAGGGTTTTTGACCAGTCCTGAAACTAATCAAAAACAGGTATTTCGGGTAAAAACGTCATAACTTCTTCATAACAGATACAAATTTAGTGAGACAAATTGTGTTGGTTATATTACCATCTGTAGTATGCTATGGAACAGTTTCAGATCGATTCAAAAAATATTTCGTGCGGGGCACACTCTACAAGGTCGCTCTCTAGAATAATCCAGAATTCAGAAAGGTATGCCATTTTTGCTATAACTCCTTTTCTGAGAGGTTACAAGTAGTGCCACATAGAGTAGTTGCATAAAATACATTGAAGAACATTGTGTATCAGTTTCAGATCTTTATTCATTACAGGTACAAAGTTATGATTATTTCAAGTTAGGGTTGTTGACTAATCCAAAACTAGTCATGGTTGAGACAAGCAGTTCATGAGTTGGCACATACATGAGGTGTATAGTTGATGATGTTGGTACATATTGATGATTCATTGTTGATGATTAGTTTACACATGATTGGTATATACTTGGTACATGGTTGGATGCACTTGTTTATGGTACAGGTTGATTACAGGTTGTTTGGCACAGGTTGGTGCATGGTTGATGCTCTTGTTTATGGTACAAATTGATATCTGTTGAGGATTGTTGCCTCATCTCAGTTGGTGCTGAGAATGTAAGTTGAGTCTTGCATATACAGCTGGTGCTCTTGTAGAGTTGTACTCTATTTAGTTGTTGTTGAAAAACCCCCGGATTGAAGTCCATAATAAAAAGAAAAATTGTACATACATCTTGTGTTCCTTGTGGAGATGATTTGTTGATGATATATTGCTGATATATGTTGTTGATATGTATTCACATCTAACTGATTATTAATCACAACAATGAGTAATGAGTAAATGTCGAATGCTAACTAATGAATTTTGTGTAAGAGGGAAGTTTTGGGAAAAAGATCCCCACATTCATTCAGCCACCCCCCCCCCTCCTCTAAGTGTGGTAGGTGTGTCCAACAACACTTGTAGAACAGTAAATTACAGTTGTAGGAAAGTAAAGGTGACTTGTTTAAGTATTAGGATGATCTTGATTAATGTGATAGATATGTTATGGATCATGTATTGAGATGCAACAAGACTCAAGATATATAAATCAAACCACATTGTGCTTGTAAATAAAGGAAATAGACTATCTCAATCTGGAAACCATACACGTGTTATCTAGAAATCTAAATGTTTAAATGTAGAGTTACAACAATGAGAGTTGCAGCAGCTAGGGTTGCAGCAACAGGAGTCACAACAACACGAGTTGCAGAAACCATAATCACAATAAGGGAAATATTAAAGTTACAACAAAGTTAAATAGAGTAATTTTTGGAAATAAACAAGAGATCTTATAGCTACGCATTAGCTAATTAGAAGATAGGGTTCTGCAATGGAAACATGGAGTGGCGAAAATGAAGTTGCAACAATGAGAAAATATCGGAGTTGTAGCATGATGTTAATAGAGGAATTGTTGAGAATAAATGAAAATATAGAGAAGATGCTACAACTACTCACTCATCAATCAAAAAATAATACCATGCAATGTTAGCATTATATTTATACCAATCTGGAGTTACTGCAATGCAAAGGACTAGAGTTGCAACAAGATGTTAATAGAGGAATTGTTGGAAATAAATGAAATGATAGAAAAAATGCTACATCTACTTCTATAAAATACAGAGGATACAAACAATATTGATCTAAGGAGGGGGTATACCTCCTTATATGAGGTACTAGTCTACAAACGCAGTAGGTGCTTAATGCTCAACATACCATTAATTATAAAAAAATGAAATGAAACTTTCCATTAAACAAAAATGTGCAGATCAATACAATTATGTTCGCAAAATTTATTTTTCTTTTTCTCTGTCCCCTGTCTCTGAGAGAGTGGGTATTTTTATACATAATTATTTCTTCCTAAATTAACTAAGAGAATCAATGGACAACCACCAGAACCAGGCTGTCTCATCTTGTTACATTGTTTTCTCCAAAAGATGGAAAAAATCGGATCCATGCTTCACTAAATTGGCAATGGAAAGCATTGGTTGAGTTGTCCATTCCTTTCTGATGCCTAATTTCTCTTTTCATGTTCATGTGTGGTTGTTTGGATGTCTAAATTATACCTGGATGAAAATTGTGTGATTGACGGATGAGTTGTTACAGTAGATGTGGAGTCACAACACCTAATTGATAGTTTCAACAACGGTCTTGTAGTGAGAGTTGTAGCAATAGCAAGGCAAGATTCACAACATTGAGAGTTGTAGCACTGTGATTTGTAGCAACGAAACTTGCAAAAATGACTAGAGTTCCAGTGGCTACACTTGAATAGGGAGTTGTAGTAGCTCATACTCAATAATTGTAGCTCCTGTGTTGGGAAGGTACTTCTACAGCCTTGTTCTTATATATCACTATTAGCACAAAAGGTGATAATATCTTGAAAATGCATAAGAATAAGTATTGAAATGGCATGTTGAGAGAATAATTATACCTTAACCAAAAATTCATCATTGTGGATGAAAAGTGTATCAAGATGGAATGGAAATGGGAAAATGATGTACAAAAAGGTATTGTATAGGTGCTACAAAGATGTCAATTTGAGCACTGATCACTCCTCCTTGAGATGGGTTCTTTTTTGTACATTTAGAACCTTTTTCTCTCAATGAATGAACAAGAAGGTGTATAATTCTCTCCAAATGGGAGAGGTTTAATACACAAATTTTTGGTACTTATGGATGTGGGAATGAGATCTTGAGAAAAGAGGCTTCTCCAAACTCCTTTACACAAAAAAAAAAATTATTTTTCTTCTCTTCTTTTTGTGTATTCCCATGGCTTCCTTTTATAAGCCTTAGACAAAGCTCAATAGAGACTAGTTCCCAATAGTAAAGAAAATTCCACTTGGGTGTGGCCTCCCATGGATAAGTGAACATGGAACCAATCATAGTACTAATCTTGAATGTTAAGGAGCTCAAGGCATTTTGGTACCTCAACCAAAGATTACTCCTGATGGGATTTTTGTCATTAATGCAAAAAATTTAGGTGAAACCTAAATTCTAGTCAATTTTCATGAATTTTGAAGGGAATAGTTGTGCAAGAGTGCAAAGATCACGCATAATCAGCATTATTAAGTAGTGCAGATAATTGAAAACCCCACTTTGTATAGTTTTCTACTCTAGTGAAGATGGTGTATTAATGCCATGAGTATGTACTTTTGTGTATTGAACTGATGAACCTTCCAATGATTACATGTATAGCTTTGTGAGAAAGTTTTATGTGATAACAATTAGAGACAAAGTCTATGGTGAGTATGAAGATGGTGTTGCCAAGAATACTCAATATTTCTATTAACTCATGTAGAATGTCGTGTAGTAGAAGTTGTGAACTTGTGCACCTATAAGAGGACAAGCAATGCTTTATGGTACATATAAAAATATTGCTTATGAGAAAAATCTTTAGTTATTGGTCCATAATGGTTAAAAAAATTAGACTATTTTTAGGATATCAAGTGAAGTTATGTAGATGGTCATGACCCAAAAAGTTGAACATGAACAATGAGTAGTAGCTTTTTCATGGTATCATTGGGATAAGTTTATCTAATCTTGGAAAAATATATTTCATCACCATAGAGTAACTATTCATCACAACTAAAAGCTACTTATAACAAATTGCACACAAATGAAACTACAACACCTTTTGTATCTTCCTCAAAAACCATAAAACCTTTTGTTAAATCGCTTCCTTTCTCTGAAAGAGTATTGACTTCCATGTTTTGTTTCCATAGATATGTTAGAAACATATTTTTTCAAAAAAAACATAAATCACTTTTAATTGGTTAGCTAAGGCCCTAAGTTGAATACTTTGCACCCGTACCCAACCTAGCATCTAATTTATAACAATTATAGAGTCACCAAATATTTGAACTCTTTTTTAAATATTCTCATCCAAAAGACATTAAAGAAGGATCTTTAAGGCTATGAACTCAATATGGCTATTTGACCCAACCTATGGAGATGATTTAAACCTAACTTTATGCTCATTTAATATGTGCAAAATTCCTCTATAGATATTAAAATCGTTTGTATTCTATTGGGATCCATAAAAAAAGAACTATGCATATGACTTGTCATCAACCTACTCACACTACAAGGAGAACAACTTGTAGCAGAGGTTTTTAGTGTTTCAAATTGGAATTTTTTTTTAAAAAGCCTCAAGTACAACCTCCTCGATTAGTTGTGGAATTTTTAGCAGATGCTCCATAAAACTAAAAAACATTGGGCGAGAGAATCTTGTAGCAGAGGTTTTTTTTTCCCGATGTTATTTTGGTCAAAATGCATCAGTGCATTATTGACAAGCATGCACTAGCACATTACTATAATAGAACACATTGGTACATTAATATAGTAAAACTTCCCCGGTGTGTTTATAACTATTACACAATGGTACCATGATTGTTTTTTTCGTATGCATGGCATTGATGCTCTTATAACTACTATGCATCGGTTCCACATTTGTTTCGTATGAAGTACCAGTGTGCTTTAGGATTTTTCCACCCCAGTGTGTTTAAGTTATATTTATCCCTAGTGTGATAAATTTATCCTGAGACCCAATACGTTTAATACAGCATGTGCCCCAGTGCTTGTGTAATTAGTATGTACTAGTATATGTTTTACCATGTGCACCAAAGGGTAGTGAGATTTCGAATATTAGAGGTGAGATGTCAGCGCCATTATTTTTAGTATGCCCTAGTGAATATACTATAGTAAAGGATGTGATGCGTAAATAATATTTAGAATCTCAATGCATATAATAAACTTAACACATCGGTATGTAAATTATTTTTAGTTCCTCGGTGTATATTTCAACATAAGCACCCTACAATTTTGAAACGACAAATATTATTGTACGTTATATTGTTTATGGAACGGTGTGTTTTCTCAATAGTGTGTACTGGTGTGTTTTTATAATTAATATGTATCAGTGCATATGACTCCTAAAAATTCATCGATGTCTATATTATGGCATGCACTGTTTAGTGAGTTCAAAAGAATACAGTGCATTGATATGTATATAGTTTAATTCATTGTCTTTTGCAAATTTTCAGTTAATCATTTCAAAATCAAATATTTTTTATAATAATATTGTTTATATTTTTGTTATTGCATTTCGATATAATGATTGCACTAATGTGTTATCCAACCAATTAAACCTTTGTTATTTGTAACAATAAAAACCATACACATATTAATTATTCATGAACACAACATTTTACAACATTCGACAATCCAATGAAGTAAGAAACCCATTTTATTATATATGAATAAGAGACCCATTATCATATAAAATGGGACAACGTAAAGGTCCAGTACAATAATCAAATTGCAACCAATTTGTAATTGTTACACTTGTTGGTAACATGTCCTCATGCAATTGGGAGAATATGTCGAGAACATTAAACAAAATCTTTGATTTTCAGAGACCAATATTCCAAAACATACAACTTGCAATAACATTCAATTATATTTATTGGCATTCATCAGCTGAACTATTGACATTGCTTGAGTTGTGTGCATGCCTCGTTTCTTCATCATTTGTAGGTGACATTGTACTTTCATTTTTTTACATAAGGTTTTCTTGATCGACTTGTTTTTTATGTTATGCCCCTTCATCTTCCATACACAAATATATATATATATAGTAGAATAGACATGATTGCGTAAATCAAAAAACATACTTTAGCACCAAGTATTTCATAAAAAATACACATTCTTTTGAATCCATGCTTCATGAATTCTCTCAAAATCTCCTCTGGTTTTTGCATTCCATACTTTGTTTCCTACATGTTTAATACGTCATGACAAAGGATAGTCGATATAATCAATATAAACTTTTCTTCTTTTTCATTAATTATAAAACAAGGGAAGTTAAACAACATAACTACTTATAAATTGTTCAATTAAACTTTCATTATTCAACATATACTCACAACCCATACTTAACTCAATGTTTATCAATTCATGGGTTGACTCCTCTTTGTATGTTAGCACCTAGTAGAAGACATCCATGGACAAGTGTAAATTAATTATTTAAATATAAATATCACAACAAACATGAAATCTTAAGAAAGAACGAAAATGTAAATACTCAAAAAGTTTGTGATCAATCCTTTTATTCTTCATCATCTTGTCCTATGTGTTGAATGGATTCTATTTGTTTTTGTTTTTTTGCAACAAAACAATTGAAAATTAGTATTTCATGCGATACATCAATTTGATGTACATAAAATCATAAATAAATTATTACATACTTATAATGCACATTGTAATTGGGATGGCTCCTCTTGTGACACAATTATGTTCATTTCTCTTAACATCTTCTTCTACACTTTTTTGGACATCCCTACCAACATGTCTTGGCTTTCCCCTTGTTTGTCTCTTGGAATTTCCAAAATCTCCCTGGAAAAAAAAAAGATATAAAAATTATTATTATTATTTAAATAATGTCTTGATGTGTATATTAAGATAATTCAAACCAGGGCATCAACAATATTTATACACACCAATGCATCAAACATACATATAGGCATCAATATACAGTATAGCAATGTCATTTTGAATTTGAAAACATTTTACAATTTTTGTATTCATCTGGTGCTTTTTGAATTAAGAAAATCATGACTTCCTAAGTACTATTTATCACGCACCATTGAGAAGTGAAAAAATTTAAGAAATGGTGATTTCCATATAAAAAAAAAGTAATTTTTCCATTTTAAACTCAATTGTGTGTTTTGTAAAAAATGCGCCCTGGTGCAGATTTAAGTAAAATTCACGCCACCGGCCATGAAAATGATTTTTTAATAATATTTTGAATTGAAATAAAGTAGTGTTATTTAAAAACAAATATGTGTTGGTGCGCTTACTATGTACGAAATGCAGTGGTCATGAGTAGCACATCGTTGCGGTGTGTATAACTCACCAATTTATTTTCATAATAAGTTTCAAAGTATTGATAGTAAGCATGTGTTATTTTTCTAACTTGCTTCAGTTAGTGCACTATACAATTTGAAAGACACTGGTGTGAAGTGTAATTAATAATGTATCAGGGTGGTGTGTAAGTAATAACACACCGTAAGATAGTTAAATTTGCACAATGCAATTGCAAACATACGTATTTAAAGTTTTTGGAGGCAATAATGAAGGTCATTATTCAGTGCTTATCTCAATTAAACACACATGTGTGTTTGATTTATCCATACATGCCAGTGCATCTTTATATGATAAAGAACACCAGTGGGGGAGAGAGAGAGGGAATGAGATATAGTAGGTGAGAGAGGGAGGGTGATGCAAAGTGAGGGGGAGAGAGGGGTAGAGGTAAGAGAGAAAGTGAGGGGATATAGGGAGGTATGGAGGGAGACAACAAGAGCAAGAGAGAGGTTGAGAGAAAGAGAGAGGTAAAGAGAAAGAGAAAGAGGGGGGAGAGAGAGNAGAGGGTAGGGGAAGAGAGAGAAAGAGAGAGAGAGAGGGGGGGTGGGGTTCAACATAAAATTTACATTTTCTATGTTCAAGGAGGATATTTTTAGGGATCATGTAACTATTTCAGATTTTGTAAACCTAGATTGAGATTTATTGTATAGCTAGGTGAAAAAAAACAATGATATTGTAGAAAAAAACAATGATTTTTTAAGTGTGTTGTCAAGTTATAAAAGTTATTCAAAATTATTTTTGAAATTACATTGTTCTTTGCTACCCAAGATGATGGTTTTGACTCAAATGTAGAAAAAAAATAACTATAATATCAAATGTTCAGTTCTTCAAATTCCATCACCGCCTCATTCTGTATCTTTGGAACTCCTTCAAGTTCTCACACACCGATTGAAGTATGTCTAGATTTTATTGATAGTTAATTTATAACATTGAATTTATATTATGTATGCAAGTGCAGGTTAATAATTTTTCATTGAATTTTGTAGGATCAAGATTCAAGATCGAGTTCAAATGCTCAAGATATTCCTTTGGTCCCAATATTTTGCAAGCTCTTATCAAGAGAAAGATGTCGTAAGTAGATGCTTGATGAAACTGGAATTATTTACCCTATCAATCCCAAAATTCCATATTCCATGATATAGATGGATATTTGTGGCCACCCACCTATTCCAACTGGCTTAAAACAATTTGTTGGCAATTTACTACTTTTAGTAGTTTTTTGGGTCCCAAACTTCTGGGGCCATTTTGAGGGCCTAAATGAAACCTTTTCACGATCATGAACTTTAGTTATTTCTAAAGGATCTTATTGAGACCCATAAATTAATATCCTCATCAAACCTTTCCAATGAGCTATCATTCACCCCAAACAAAAATCATATGCCAAGTTATGCCCTCAGGAAGTTGATACACCAAACTACCCAAAACGGGGTCCATAAAACTTTGGCTTTTCATCTTCTAGGGTTAGGGTTTTGGATTTTATTTATGTTAAAAAGGATTTGGAGCTTCATTATAACATCCATATTCTTGCTAATAAGCGTAGCCATCGCATCTCTTCTCAGAGATAAATTTCCACCATTCTAGTGAGTCTTTCACTTTGTATTTCTACACTTTTGTACATTTTGCTCATTAATAGAAATTGTGTAGTATTGTATATTTGCGCCTCTTGTTATATACATATGATATACATTTTTTATATTATTGGATCTCTTGAAACATCTTAGTATATTTCTTTATTATATCTCTGCTCTCATTTTGTGCTAAAAATAATCTGGATTAGTGATATCAGAGAAGGTTTATATTGATCATTTTTCAGTGCATGTGCCCGACGAGGTCTGAATATATAAAGTTGGGTATCGAGCTTGTCTCTCTTGAGGAAAATATGTCTCGTGTTCCCAAGAAACCCTCCATGGCATAAGAAAATAAATATGATGGAGCAAAATATTCAATGAATGTTTTGCTTGAGCAAGCTCTCACATGATAGAGGGATGAAATGATGGAGAATTTTTCCCACATCCTTCAATGCCTGCTGATAACAACATGAGCATATTCATCGAGTGGCCACTTTGGAGGAACCTCTCCTTTCAAGGTACAAGTTAATTTTTATATTCTCATATGTGAAGGTCATGTTGAGCTCCAGTTTTGTCATACTTTCCACCATACAAATACACTCATCATTACACTTTCTCCCTGCATTTCGTCAATAATATATCGTTAATTTCACCATAAACCTCCATTATCTCTTGTTATTCATCCTATGTGGTTAATACATAATTTTCCATATTTTTAGTGATTTAAAGGATGGTTATACAATAGTTTTTTCGATGATGGTTTAATCCTATGTTTCTATGTCCAAACAACATGTTCTATATTGTTCAAGTTCTGATATATGCACTATCCATGTTCTAGTACCTGCATTGTTCCTATTCTGGTACCTGCATTGCAGGTCAACCGTTACCTACACACTCATATGATACCTACACAACCATCCAATACCCATGCTCCATGTCATCTAGTACCCACACTCCATGTCATCCAGTACTTAGTTCGTCTGGTACCAATACTGCGCTCATCCGATACTCCAAGTCATTTGGTACCAGAAGGTTCTACAAGTCATCCGATACTCACACTCCATGTCATCTGGTACTCACACTCCATATCATCCGGTACTCACAATTCAACACATCCAGTACTAGAATGTTCCAGAAACCATCTGGTACCAGAATGCTCCAGGTCATCCGGTACTAGCAACAACAACAATCTGGTACTAGAAATAATTCGAAATTTTGGGAAGCTTCTAGAGGAAAATCAGGTACATGGGTTTTGTTCAGAGCCATGTTTACATGTGGACACATGAGGAAAAATTCACCCAGATCACACGTGTGGACCGCCAGCTTCAGGGGAATGATTCTGCAAAAATTAGCAAAAATCTCAAACTGCCAACTTGCGCCTCGCTTTTTGTGCAAATGGAATCAAATCTAGAAATTCTAAGAAATGGGTTTTGTCTAGAATATGGAAAATTGAGTAACAAGTGGGAAGTTTTTTAAAATTAGAATTGGTTTGGAAGACATGAGTGGGGGCCTAACTCGAATCTGCCCAAATTGCAATAACACCCAAATTTTTGAGGATTTTATCTAAAATTGTAAATTTGCAATATGAGCATTGGGATTCGGTCCCATCCACTCCTCAATGATTTTTCATGCATAAATAAGCCTCATAGGGATGTGAGAAAGAACCAATTAGTTTCATGAATATTTTGTAAAGGAGAGATTTATTCTTGTGAGAAAGCCTTAAGGAGTTGTTAGCTATGTAAAAATAGAGTTTTTGATCTCAATGAAGAATTGATTGTTGATGTCACATTGAGCATCCTTCTAGCTTGATCTGATTGTCTTCAAGAAGCACTCACCCCCTGGGAAGGGCCCCTCAACATGGGTAAGTGTTGCTATATTCTATTTGCTTGGTAGATTAACATTGCGTTGTGTGTTTATTTCATTACAAGTCAATTTTAGTTTTGTTATCATTTGAGTTAAAGTTTTGTTAATTTTATGTTGTTGCATTAGATGGAGGAATTTACGCTTAGATCACATTTCTCAATTGAGTACATTATTACACTTCTTAAGCTTTGAGTCTAGTCTCTACTCCTTCCATTACTTATGTGTGCTTATATTTCTGCATATCCTTTCAATGCTCTGTTTTTTTGCTTAATTAATTGTGGACAATGTTTCCTTGCTTCCATGCTTCACTCTCATTTATTTAATCGTTCAAACCGCTCTTTTCATCTACCCTTTTCCACCATTGATTTGTCATCCTACTCACACATCAAAGCCTACTATCCAATTCACATATCCATTCACCTATTCTACGTTGTCCCAAATAGTGTAAAATAGAGTTGTTCCATTTTCTATATATATCACCTTTCTTTTCTATATTCACCTCATATTTCCTCACACAGTTCGCTTCTTAGTTTTTAATTTGATTATACATAACAATCAATTAATTACAAGAGCAAATCGTTGCCATCTCTTCCTCGTTTTCTGTGTATTAGTTATTGAGTTTAAATGTTGCCTTCATATCTCAATTACATAGAAAACCACTTCCTCTTCTCATATTCATTTGTTTCCTTTCTATTCCTTTATTTTTCCTTTACTTTATGGATGTATTCATTTGATGAGTGGTTTTGAGTTTAGGATGTGTGATTTTACATTTGCTTAATATTTCTATAGTTTAAGTTTGGATTGCTTTAAGAATTTTTTTTGTTCTTAGTCAATTTTGTTTTTGCATTTCTTTGTACTAGTCTACAATCATTTCTGCATTAATTTCCTCTCTTGTTTTTCCTATTGATGAATGCTTTTGTTATCATTTTGTAGGATAGAATTTAATCCTCCCATTTTAGGATAGATCTTTACAATAAATTGTTGATCGCATAGTTTTGTTTTAGTATTTCATTTTGCTTGGCTTCTTATTGCAAGTTTGTAGCTTCAAACACCAATGGATAGATTAGAGGTCTAAATCGTGAGATATGGCCTTCCCACATTGGAATTCTTCCTAAGGTGTTACTTTCTATTGTGAATTTCATTTCTGTTTGCTTACTTCTTTTATTTCATTTAAGTGTGGATCCGCTATAGGAAATAATCATTGAAGGACAGAAAAATTAAGTAAGCTACTCACAATTAATCACATGAACGTCACCATGAGTGCATGAAAGATTGTGATCTAAACCTTTATAGCACTATGTTATTCCTACGTCCCAGTGATGAATCCTTAGTGTTAAATTGCTACAGTGTGAGTTTGAATATTGTTTTGTTGGCTTTAGATTAGGCTATACTAGGCTCTGATTCTGTGTTTCCTATGCCTGCACCTCGAAGCTTACGAGCCCTGGTTGATAATTAAACGTGGGAATTAATAGTGCATATATTTAGCCCCAAGGGGTCAGATAGATGTATATTCCCTAGAAAAATGGTTAAATCTGCTAGAAGGTTATTTATTTGTTCACAATTTTTCTGACAGGGAAAATATCACCTTCGCACTCCTTAAGAAACTCCCCCATGTCAAACATTGGTGGGAAAATTACTGGGAACAAATCTCCACAGAGGAGTTTAGAATATATGGGGCCAAGCCCACTTGGGATTTTTTTGTGGATACGGTCAAGGAACAATATTATCATGTTGGTAACTATGATGACCAATACATGAGATGGACCACACTACAAAAAGAGAGGGGAAAAATAGTGTTGGATTTCACAAATACTTTCCATACCATGTGCACCAAGTTGGTTATCAAATACTCAGAGTGACATCTAGTTCTGAAATATCGTGGGGCTCTGCATAGTTACATCCAAACTAAAATGGATTTCCAGGACATCTCATCATTGGTAACTTCCTATGGATATGTTGCCAAAATCGAGCAGAAATTTAGGCACTAGAACAAACGAGAGTTCGGGTCTGAAAATACGCAACAACCAAAGTATGGTAAATATGCCTGTAACAACCAGCCTCCAGAAAACAAGTCCAGGCCATAGGAAAAGAAGGGTAACTTAAAGACGAAGAAGGACACTGGAAAGTGGTGTGATTTCCACAAAAGACCCTGGCTCAACATTGATGAATGTCACTCAAAATAATCATTGGTGGTCGATATCAAAGAAAAGGAGCCGAACCCTGATTCGAAATATGAATCAGAAAATAATTGGAGAAGAAATATCATTAATGGAAACCCCATTGTTATTGTCATGATCGCAACAATTCAACTAGAAGAACCAACAGATCCTAAAGAGGGGTAGATCCTTTTTCATTTACATATGTGGGTGAAGGGGACCCTACTGCATTTTATTGTTGATAGCAAAATCCAGGAGAACATCATCTCAGCAAAGGTCGTCAAATAGCTGGGATTTTTTACAACACCACACCTGCAACCATACAACATCGGGTGGCTTCACCAAGGACGAGATCTTCATGTTATCCAATAGTGTCAATTGTCATATGGCATCCAACCCTTCAAGGATGAGGTATTATGTGATGTTTCCCCATTAGATGTATGTGATGTTCTTTTGGGCCATCCATATATGTGGAAGTGCCATGTTATTTATGAGTCTCTATTGGACACACTGACTACACTGAGAGAGGGGTGGTGAATGGTGTAGGACTCTTTTTCCAAAAACTTCCCTTTCACAAAACTCATTAGTTAGAAATCATCATTTATTCATTACTTATTGTTGTCATTTATAGCCAGTTAAATGTGAAGATACATCAGCAACATATATGAGCAGCATATATGAGCAACATATCATCAACCAATCATCACCACAAGGAACACAAAGAACACAAGATGTATGTACAATTTTATTTTTATTACGAACTATGATCCTTTGGTTTATCAACAACAATTGAATAGAGTAAAACTCTACAAGAGCACCAACTCTATAATGCAAGACTCAGCTTACACCCTCATCACCCACTGATATGAGGCAACAATACTCAATAGATATCAATCTGTCAACATGTACGTGACCTGTTGATAGTGTATCATGTGTATGTATGTTCCCTACCAGTAGTGAATCTCGCGTATACACGTGGCTAGTCTGTACTATAGCCTTCTTATCACATCTGAGCAACTAGGGTTTTATTTTCATCACACACTCAAATATTCTACATCCTTCAATCAGATTATCTTATGTCTCTCACTGTCCAATATGACCCATAACCAATCACAGCACATCCAAGCTCTCCAACAACTTACTCATGCTCCTCAACCATACAATATGAATGCTACTCAATCATGTATAAGAAATCATCATACTATAGCAATCATATTAGTACTGAATCATAAGAGTGTTTCTCACTCCCTCAACCAACACAAACCAAATCACAACAACCATACCAAGAATGCCTTAAGAATTCACCACACAACAAGCAAGAGTATCCATCAAGACAACAATGTAACCATACCAGAGTTTCTACAGAAGATCTGAGCCCATAGAATGAAGATCTGGAACCTACTTCAGTATTCAAGATCCTATCATCAGCTCAACCACAAGGCTTCATGACTTCATCCACTGTACGTGCCCTGTCTTCATTCATCCCATGTATGTACATGCCCTGGCTCACTACAGCCCATGTATACCTCAGAAACTAGGGTTTATGAACTTCCGATACTTTTTCTGTCATGATCTCGGACTTACCAAAACTTTGATGCATCCATGATATCCTCCATATCTCCTCTCTCTCAAAATAGATCTTCAATACATGCTCAAGAGATGTACAAGAGATATGCAGAAGAGATACTCTACACAAGAGACCCTTGCCTCTTATTTATACTCTCCAAGTAACTTCCTTAGAAGCATATGTTGGAAGATTAGTTGTTGTCATTGATGTCAACCCTAGTCATGGGTTTTGGACCACAAGATTGATAAAGGTAATTGGACATGAAGGACAATGCACATGCATATACAACACCCATGAATGGATAGTATACATCATGTTGCTTCTGGCGATATGTGGCACATCACGTGGATCCTCATGGTTGAGTAGAAATGAATTTTTGAAGATGACAAAGTGAATTGAATAAGGAAGTACATGTAGGCTTGGAATATAATTAAAGAAAAGAATTACAAAATAAGAAAGTGTCAGGTCGGCTCTAATGTTAAAATGAAGTGACATAAATGGTATAAATAAACATCATTATACATTCATTTTGATACAAGTTGAATTTTAGAGGAAATAAGAAGTAAAGAAGGCCGGATTTCAAGGGAGGATGAAGTCTTTTGGTGATGTGTTCTAAGGTATGCTATTTTCAGGTCATCTTACCTTTTTTCCTATAACTTGTTTTCTAGAACGATTCAGATGGTGAAATCTCTATGGTATTGAGAAGACATATCAAGGTACCTCTGGTAAAAATTTGAGCTCTTTATTCTCTATAATTATGGAGATACACTCTATGGAAGATAGGGTTTGTGACCAGTCTTGAAGCTAGTC
>JASDQU010270112.1:1565-14794 GCA_032191745.1 Picea mariana
TTCTCGTGCAACAGTCTCCAACTGATTAGGACCTTGTGGGCGGATCTCACTGATGATATGGGAGCAACCATCTTTGAGGTGAAGATGGGAAGACACAAATTCAAAGGAATATTTGCAGGACTTGGAGGGATTGGCCACTCCTTTTCCCTTATCTAGCTCTGGCTTAGGAACATCAGTTTTTAGCCCTTTGCTTGCATGAGAGGACTGTACTGGCGAGGCAACACGATCAACTTGGGCATTTTGGTTGATTGGCGGTGGAGGAGGGGTAATGGCAACGACACAATAGGCCAACTATGGTGATGAGCTACAGGTTGATGAACAATTTCTTGCCAACCATCATTGGCAGGTGGTGCTGGCTGCATAAACACATGAGGGGGAGCATGGATACCAGAGAAATTCTGACGTGGCTGGAAATGAGGACTCTCAGGTATAGGTTGCAAAATTCCTTGGCCAACTAGATTAAAAAACCCAGCTTGGAAAAGTTTCTTTAGTTCTTACGGATCAACGTCAAAATGTATYGAAAATCGTGGCCYTCTATGGCCTCTTTGCCAATTATTTYCTCTACCTCTATTTGCACCTTTGCCATTACTGCATCTGCTAAAGAAACTCATCCTGAAGCAATATTCCAATCATGTGATGAAAAACTCTTAACAATCCATGCATCAATACTCTAYCTAAATAAAATCAAAAGGTTGGCTCTATCATTCACAATAGAAGCACATGTAATCCATCCATCCGTCATATTTTTAAATTCAATAATCAATTGCCATTTGAATAGGGAGTGATAGGGCTATTGGGAAGATGGGGGGCTTTGTAATGAGTGAAAAATGGTATCATGGACGAGAACCAACCAATGAAAACTGTTCAAGCAAATGTAGAGGCAACAATGTCTCCATATCCAAACTTCCAACACYAGTCATCATCTAGTCCCTTTCTTTTCCTTTTAATCCTTTTTTTTAAATGAAATTTATAATAACAAAACATGGGATAAATTAAATGTATTTGGGAAGGTGGCGGACATATAATGAGCGGAAAGTGAGATAATGAATGAGAATGAGATGATCAATGTTCTATTACATGAAATAATATTTATTGAAAAATCGACATTGCCAGCATTTGCCAAAAACCTTTCTCTGTTAACAATTCAAATCAAGACACGACAATTTTTATAGTGTTCAATATAAAACCCAAGGAAAATTTCAGTATTGTCAAACTTTACAATTTTCATTTTCCTTTTTTTTTATATATATAGATGTCCATTAGAAAAACGTTTTGTAGGAGACTGTTTACAAAGTCATTTGAAACCAGATTTCCTCAAGCTAGCATGGGAGGCTGAGAAAACAAACATAAAGTCATCGACCTTTCATTATATAAAATTTATATCACAACCCCAATACTTGCTGCATAAACGGACTGGGTTTGAAACCTCAATGCGAAATTGGTGGTCATCATTTTTTTCAAAACCATATAACTTCAAAATCGACCAAACCCTCATAGTTAAATAACAAATGAGCCAAGACTTCATGGATATAACCAACTTTTCCCACTATCGGGTCAACACCGTAATGAATATCAAAACTAGAGTTCAAATTTACTAATTGTCCATATGTCGGATAAGAAGAAACCGAGGCCTGAGCAGGCACATGGGTGAAATATTTTGAAATGGGGCTGCAAGCAAAACAAAAATACATTTCTTCCAAAACAAACCCTTCTGCAGATCTCATA
Organism: Picea mariana; assembly: GCA_032191745.1. NCBI lineage: Eukaryota > Viridiplantae > Streptophyta > Pinopsida > Pinales > Pinaceae > Picea > Picea mariana. The sequence continues at coordinate 3,291 of JASDQU010270112.1, forward strand.
AAGTGGCCGCAAGGCAAATACACAGGTCTCCAATATATTTTCAAACAGTGGAATGATAATACGAAGGGCCAAAAATCTTCCTAGGACTGGGTAGAGGGCGTGGCATTACGTAATAATCACAAAATCCCACCTGTTCTTTTTATTTCACAGAGAAAACCCTTCGAAATTTAATCACAGGAAATGAGTGAAACCAAATGTATTCGCCATAATCATTTGCCAACAGTCATACCATAGTAAGCAACATTCATTCTGGGCGCAACACAACCACAACTTCAAACAGAATGGAATGCCAAACAAATTTCCTAGCTTGAAATGTTTAAATGCCAACAGGAAGAAACCCCATTTAAATGTAATTTGCACAACCAGAATGCCCACATACATCCATTGTAATCTTCGGAAAGCAAACACACTCTCTAAGCAAAATCTAAGAGCCAACATAATGATTTTATTCGAAGCAAAGTTACAGTTCATGAATGGAGAGATAAGAGCCAACATACCTATAAGGAGAATGCCAGAAAGCTAACAAGCACCACTATTCTTCCAAAGGGCGAGCAAAATGGAGGCAATACTAACCAGAGCAACCAAAACAAGCGCGAGTATAGTGAAGGTGGCGACCTCGAGATAGGGTAAGAATGACGTGCAGTAATTGCACATCGTTTCCTTTCTTTTCACATTAATTTCCATCAACCACAGCCAAGTATGGAGCGCACTCAAACTTCCAAAACATTTTCCATAAAACACATAGTCAACCATGTATATCCAATTCGTCACCAACATAACATTTCCAATTCAAAATCTAATCACCCCCCCACATTAATCTCATAAGTACTATATGTATATTCAACACTCAGCATCAAAACATGTCCCACATTTCTTACTAACGGATGATTGCCATTCCATAAAACATGTCCATAATATAACGAGTATACCATAAGTCCAATACATCATAAGTTGCGATGAGGCCTGTTCTTGGAGTTTGAATAATATGTCAACCTCTAGGTGTAGCAAAATAAACCAAAATGTTTATTAAAACAACATTTTCTCCCCCTTTTTTCTTTTAAAACAAATCAAATTGTTAGCACACTTAACATCCATCAATTGCACATGGAAACAGGCTATAATTTCTGTCTATTTTCAACTGCAGAATCTTTCTCACAAGGTAATCATGAGTGAAAAAGTAAGAGAAGCACTCTCCATCATTGTTTTCCTAAAAAGGGGTCCCACTTATTTAGTATTATCTTAAATGTATCTAAGTAATAATGCATTGCAACTCATTTGCAGGCAGGGGTTTCATGTTGCGCTTTTGGGCGTCAACACTATCCAGTGTTCCCAAAATATTATTTCCAATATACCTGTATGCCTCCATACAAAGCCTGAAATTTCATTCTCGGAAGCTTGTTAGCACAATAATGGATTGATGTTAATGGTTATTAGCTATCATTCTAACAAACTCTCCTTTGTATTATTTCCCAGTGGGAAATTCAATAAGAAATGGGTTCTCAACTTCTCATTCATAATTAACTGTTAAACTTTTTTTTGTAATTGGAAAGGATCCTGGCAAATACCAACTTAATAAATTATTGTTAAAACTTACAGAAAAAGGTGATGTTCTTTATCCTGTTTGAACTGACTTCAAGGATGATAATTATAAATTTCTGTCTGAGAGATTCAGATGAACAAATTTGTTGTGGTTTTCTTTTCACTTTGCAGGCCTCTATGGAACAGTTGAAGCTCATGGGACCTGTCATTTTAAGTGGGATTTTGAAGTTTCTTGATGGACAATCAGCTGCTGAGCCAGGTCTGTTTGATGCCTTGATTGAGCAATAATCCCATGATTATTTGCCTGACATGTTTATCCCCAGTTTGCTGCTTTATTTTGTCATATTCTTTTATCTCTAAATTTACATGCGCAAATAGCTAAAGAAAAGAAATATATTAGTGATAAGAATCTCTTTTGCACTTTCTCTATGTTTTGGCACTGGTTGTACTTTTAAGCTCCATTGACCTACTATCATGGTCATTCATTAATAAAATTATCTTATTTTTTCTTATCTTATTAGCGGTATGGAATTGGATGCAGGCTTTTAGGATATTTGTTTTTATAATATCAACAATTAGTAGGGGAGTTTGAATATCCATCAGGTCCTTTGTACTTAGTGTTTGATGTTATGTTTGTTACACTGAATGTGCTGGGTGACATTTCCAGAGGTTTACTCACGAGAGCTTAAAGCATTTTCATATCAGGCGATTGGGCAGCTTGCTCAACGAGCACCACAGCTTTTCAGGTCTTCCATTTAGACAAGTTTTTAGGCAAATCTCTTAGATTCTTATCAATTGATATTTTGAATCATGGTGCATTTAAGACAGATGAGCATTTTTTTTGAATTTAGCAATCAGGGTACTGTCTTAGTATTGTATATTTTCTGGTTTTGAGCAGAGGAAATGTAGAAATGGCAGCACGTCTTTTTCAAGCTCTGAAGGAGGTGGATCCATCTAGTCGTTTTACAGTGCAAGAAGCTGTTAACTCACTTGCTACAGCTTACAAGGTGCTTAATCAGTTATAAGTAACAACCTTCTTTTGTTTGGAATCCTTGATTACATAAATATAGGTTGCTGTTGTTATCATATATTGAAGTAGCTGAAATACCTTTAAGTTTTCTAACCAGTGCCAATGCTTGTAGGCACAAGATGGGGTGTGTGAAATTGGACTTTTATTTTTCATGTTGATTGTGTTTAATATGAGTGTCTCTTATACTTGTGGGATTGGTTTCCATTCCTACTTTCATATACTGCATCACATACCTGACCCCAATAATAAATATAGTGGTGTTTAGCACTTTCTTGTTCGACAATACCCAAAAATCTGCTGATTTGCATCTATTCTCCATCCCAAAATAAGATTTCTATCTGCTGCCCATACTCTTCTTTACAGTGTTGTTAGAATCACATTTACGAGGAGTTTTTTCCCAAGGTATTTTGTCTATAGACGTTTTGGCATGGCTTTTTCATTGCAATTTATTTGAAGGTACTGTGATTGTTGCTATTTGCTGACCAGAATATTTGTTTTATTGACATTTTATGTCCGTCCTATTTACTTACTGAAGGTGTGAGGTATACTTCATTATGTACTGATTTCTTTTATACCTTGGGCTAATAAAACTATATAATCTGCATATACAAGAAGTCTTAAATTGGCTAGGTTTACTTCTTAGCAGTTTAAGTTAATGGCATTTTATTTATTATATTATATGCAAATGTATACTAATACAAAAGTAAAGGGCTTATCTATCTTATTGCTGGCAGAACTGCAATGCAATAAGAATAAGTCCTAGCAGAAATATTCTTGGCATCTTGAGTCAACAGAAACCCTTTGGCCCTATCTTGAGCAGACAACTCACGAAACATTATTTTTCTAAAGGACTCAGTAGAGCCTACCAGACCATAAAAAATATACATCAACTTCTCCAGAGAGATTACAATAATGATCTGTGTATACAGTATTGGATACCACAGTAATGACTCAATACAAGAGACCTGCAGACACTGAGAACAGCAGCACACCAATGGGTCGTTCCTCGAAAGGAATTGAATCTTATCTGTACAATATTCCAACACTGCTTGGCATATGGACACTCCCAGAAAATGTGTCTCTGATCTTCCATAATGTGGATATTAAACATCTGTCATCTGGTAATCCAGATTTATCTAATCTAGATTTAGTAGGCAATTCCTGGTATGGTACTATTATTTAGGACATTCTGTATGTACTATGACAAGACACGAGTATATTTTACATCATAAGCCTTAGTATATTTTACAGTTTACATCCTATAAATCTTCTTTTCCATAGTTTGAGAAAGTAATTTAGAGGTAAAATGAGATTGTTTTCTCTTTACTATGCATAATCTATTTTACTAAGCAAATTCATTGCATTCGGCTACTAACATGTCTTGTTTTTCCTTACAAGTATCAATTAATTGCAAATATGTCTGGGACTTGAGTGTGTGTATTATGACCACCATCATCATTGTATTTGAAGCATTATGCATTTCAACAAATAATTTCCTGTTCCTTATCCCTGCATTTTTTCTGAACTCAGGACTGTAATGAGTTAGTCTCGAAAGGCCTTGAAGCACTTCTGTTGGAGAATTCACAAGTGGTAAGTTGACACTAGTTGACATGTTTGCAAGTGGTAAGTTTCCACTAGTTGACATGTTCGCAAGTAGTAAATTGACACTACTTGACATGTACTATGTATTATAAAGACTGCTAATTGGCTAGATGGTAAACATTGGATGGACATGTTAAACATGTGTACTTGTGTTTGGTATGCAAGGTGGAAAGTGAAGCAAGATTTTGTGCTGTCCGATGGGCTACAACTTTATATGGTCTTGATCATTGTCCAAGCCGGTTTATTTGTATGCTTCGAGCTGCGGATACAAAACTAGATATAAGGTCTATCAATCTCTGGCCTTTTTCCTATATGTTCAATAAACAAGATAACAATAGACTGTATATAGAGGAATAATTATGCCTAAAGAATAAACTTGCTTCTTTTGGATGTGTTCATTGGGAAAGTTTGACTTAAGTAGTATCTACCCAATTTGATTTTCCTCTATTTTGCATCTTACAGGAATGGCATCTCTAAACATTACAGACCTTAAGACATAATAAACACAAATGCAAGGGAATAACTTATCCACCAACTCATAATCTATGTTAGCAAGACAAACATTCTGATAACTGTTACAACTCAATTCAACTCAGAACACATGTTAGTAGTATATGGTATAAATGGTCGGCTTATCGATGGCAGTGACACTTATAGCTTCATCCTTGTCCCCAACGGGGTTCTACAAGCATTACTGACTACCATATGCTTCATTTGCATGCTCAGTTAGTCTTACTAACTATTATAAGATACACAATCTCTACTATCTCATCCACAAGTCCAAAGGACCACACAGGCAATGGTGATAGAAAAAATAGTATTCAATTGTATGATGTGTACTTTTGAGTTAAAGATCCTATATGCTCAGAGGGGGTTTGGTGGTGGTGGAGCTACCTGAGGCCTTTCGACTATACCAATAACCATAACTGATCAAACAATGAGAGAAAGAAGTGCATATCAAGCTCTAGCTCATTTTCCTAAGAAGTGCATATCAATTGTTTGGTAGCAAAGCTAGGCTACTATTCTAGAAGTAAAAGAGAAGGGCAACAATGATACATACCCAATCAAGCAAAGGCTTCCCCCAAAAAATCAGAGTTGAAGCGCCCTTCCAATTTTTTTTATATTTTGCAAGATCTCAATCAACAACAAAGGTGGTTTTGCTCAATCTTCCAATTTCTCTTCAATACCCATCAATTTTCCTTAAGGGCCACTCGTAACCTGCAATAAAACTAAAAGGCAACTGAGACAGCCAACAAAGAAAAAGTACATTTTCCACCCAAGAAAATCAAGCTGCTCAATATCCCCAAAAATTTCCCAATAAAAAGGAAGGCAGCACTAACTACTACTAAGAATGGCAGAAAAAGGCACTGTTTCTATTTCCCTCTTTTAACCATCTCAATCATGATCTCTGTTTCTAGAGAAACTCCTCTCTTCTTGCTGTTTTTTCAGGCTCTTCCTGCAAGAATGATCCACACTAGGGATAAGCTATTGAAAGACCCAATGGCTGGGTAGGAGACATTAGACCCAGAGAGAGGAAGACCAAGTCTAGAAGAGTCCAAAACTGCATTGTACCATACTCTGGATCTAACCTTCAACCTGCTATTTTCAATCATTTTATTTTAATGAAAACGTCACATTGAATGTAAGCATCTTTGTCCCATAGGTCAGCTGGCATCATGGATGTTTTAAGAATTGTCTGTTCTATTCTTTCTTGCAGTAGTTATTCTTTGGTAAAATTCTTTGATTGGATCGCTTATTCAGTCCTGGTCAGTTGCAATTCCAGTTATTATTATTATTATAATTATTATTGTTCTCCTGAAATGTCTCCATAATAAAGACAAAGTACTCTAATTTCTAGAAACTAAATTCTTAAGAGGAAAAAGACAAATAAATCTAGCATCTACTAAGCTTTCCTCTTGCCATGAGAAACTTCTAATTACTTTTCCCGTGATTGAACAAGAGGAATAGGAGTAGGTGGAAGTGGTCATGGAACACAACCAGGAGCTACCCGCCCCCCATGCAATGCTGGAGGTTGTGAAGCTGAAGGAAAAGCTGCTGCATCCGGAAACCTACTGGTGGAGGGGGTTGGCATCTCTGCTGTATGATCACCATCATGGTCACTCAAAAGTTCAGCCTTGAAGTGCTCAATTATGGCTCCATCCTCCAAATTAGCCTCCTCTAGATTGTTGTCCCAAGTCATATATGTTCTATCATTATTTGCTGCATCACAATAGTGGGACAACAGCCTCAAGTTGTAGTGCACATAAACCAAGCTTTATGCCCAGTCTACATTTAGGCTGTTTCTCTTCACACTATGGATGAAGCTATAGATGCTCCAACACCTCTCTATAGAAGAAGTGTTAACAACCTATGAAAGCACTCTCGTTGCCAATTTATGTAGCTGTGTGGTAGAGGAGACATACATGTTCCACCATTTGATAGGAACTATCACTATCTTTAGTTGCATCCATATTAGCAAAGAGTCCATGTTCACTGATTTTCTTGCTCCATTTGCTTCATACTTGAGCACACTCCTCTTCATCAGGGCCCAACTTGTCCATACAAAGCATATACCAACTTTGTACATCTAGATCTGTGTGTGGTTTTCTCCTAACTCCACCCCCAAGTGTTGGTTGGGCCAACCAAGATGGAGAACAATATTTGGGTGTAAGGGCATATGCCAAGGCATGGAGTCGAACATTCAGATTATCCCACCTCTTGACCACATGTTTATGAATATGATCATACAAGATCACATCTCTCGGCTGAACAATGTCTTTAATTTGACTTAGCATGCCACCCATCTAGTCATACACCTCCCCAATCATCGACTGATCTATATCTTCAAATTCAATCATATTATAGATGGGCTTAGCAAACTATAGAATGTACCTAACATGTGCCCAAAATTGGCCATCAATAATGTTGTCCTCCACCTCCTGAGATTCATGTCTATCAGATGTGGATGCAACCCTGTCTTTCAAATCCTACCATGAATCACTTGAGACCATACTAGACAAAACATGCGGAGTACCTCCCGAGCTAAAAAATCTAACAGTGATGAGGGAGCACTCAGGGAGCATCCCACGAGCACTTTGAGAGTGCCGTTCCTAGGATGCTCCTCAAGCGCTCCCCACAGTCCTAGGGACTGCACTCCCATAAAATGCTTTGGGGAGGGAGCGTTTCGGAAATGGACTTCTGAGGGAGCTTCTGGATCGCTCCCTTTCAGCATAGGTTTGAAATATGACCATTATCTCTATAACACCATAAGGTGTGATTGTATTGTTGTAGACCTGAGATGAATTTTGATTAGTATCCAACGTATCTTCAAGTTCAAATGGTTCAAAGCTGTTTTCCAGATACTGGTGTCCTGAATCTTGAGTCCTATCAACATATTCATGTTAAGTAACTCTTTAGAAAAATAGTAAATACATTGAAATTATCACTGCCATTTGTTATTTTTTTGTCATATTTTTCAGCATCAACTATTATGGTAGGATCAACTTTTCATCTTGACCTTACTCTATTGACTCTAGTTCAGTCATTCAATACTGCATAAATTCTTTATACTTTGTTTTTTCTGATTAAAATTTTTGCATGCATTTTTAGTATAATTAATAGTTGTGGCAACCTTATAAGTTTATCTGTTTTACACGCGTGTGTATGGACATGCACATATATGTGCTTGAGTTTTGCTCGGAAAGTAAGCTCATCTGAAATATTTCAAGTTTACAGGGAGATGGCCCTTGAGGGTTTATTTCCACAAAAACAAGTTGACAGAACTGTCAACCAGTCTAGTCAATCTGTACCAGAGAACTATCCTCCATTGAAACAAATGCTAGATTATATTTCGAAGTATCAGCCACAGGTTCTGGAAGTTTCAGAGATTGGAGAAAGCAAGCTGCTATTTCCACCAAAGATGTATGTAGCAATGATCAGATTTCTGCAGAAATGTTATGATGCTGAATGTGGACAAGCTTCATTAGATGCTAAAGGAGATTCTCCACAGCATGTTGAATCAGTGATCTTGTTATGTTTGTTACTGGAGCATGCTATGGCATATGAAGGTTCTGTTGAGTTGCATGCAACTGCCTCAAAGGGGTTACTAAATGTTGCTTCTCAGAATCCTCAGGTTCGATCTAAGAAATCCAGATATTCCTAGTTAGAGATTGTATTGTTGTCACAATAATATGACTTCGTCTGATTAACTAAGTTTAAATTTACTTCACGCTACTAATGCATATAAGGTGTTCTTTTTCTTGAGTTGCAGATGATTGCTTCACGATATGCTGAACGTCTTCCATGGCTTAAACAGTTTTTAGGTCACATAGACTCTGATACTCGAGAATCTATATCTCGTTTATTGGGTATTACTTGTTCAGCCTTATCAATTTCTTCAGCATCTGTTTTGATTCAGGAACTTTGCTCCACTTTTAAAGTTCTCAACAAAGGCAGGTTAGTTGAAGTTCTTAATGTAGGAGGTCTTATAAATTCTACTTTAACGTGTTGTTCAGAATTGGACACCATGTCTGCTTAAAAACAACTTTTGGTTATTAGCAGTGGCTTGTTTGATTTTGCAGATTTGAGGATAGTCATGGAGCAATCTGTGCCACTGGATATGTTGTAGCCCAGTGTATGACGGGAATGCCTTCTGTAAGTTGCTTGCTATGGATCTAAAGGTTTTTAATTAAATTCATGCTCATCAGACACCATCGTTTGGTATTTTTTATTGTGATTATTTTATTTGAAGTACTTGGGATCTTAGGTTATGCTTCTAAAATGTTGCATATGCTGTAAGAGTGGATGATTGATATGGTTCTTTCCTATATCTTGAGAAAACAAACACATTTCTACTAAATAGGGTTGGATATTGTTTCCCTTGTGTTAATATGGCATGCAGGCCTCAAGCTTTCTTGTCAGGATTTTGTAAACGCTAGCTGCTAAAAGCTATGCCATCAGTGGTATGCACTTGGATAAGATGTTAGTTGGAGTAAAAGTTCTTGTGTAGTAATATTTTCCAATTATCTGCAAATATTGCACATGGAACAAAGAAGTAATTACAATAATGTGCACTAATAAATGAAGTCATTAAACCAAACTTTTATGTAATGACATAATATCTGAAGCACCGTTGCAGAAGTTGGACTTGTTAATGACTTGGCCAGGGTCTGAAATCATTGAGACACGAAAAACTCAGCAAAAACTCAGCGGACAATAAAAATTTCATAAAATTTGATTTATTTTTCAACTAATTTAAAATGTAAACTTAAACAATCTCAGATAATCACTTTGCCACATAAATATGAAAACGGGATACATTTTTATCATAATAAAGATGTCCTATATGTACAACACATTTTAACTGTGGTAGTTSTCTAGGGCCAAGAGTCAAAATTGRAGAGTCCAAACAAAATTACATACTAAACCACAAATATAAATGTAGCCACTGTCAATTCCCTCTGCCCATTTTATGGGTGAAATAGTGGCACTGCTTTAGTAGTGGAGGGTCTTGAGGATGGCGTGTGTTACACCTCATATTGTACGAGGTTCCACTTTGTGATTTTCATCAAATTGATGGAGATTTGCAGCTGGTATCTTGGAGCATTGGACCGACTTGGGGGGCACATCTTCATGAGATCGATGGTCAAGATTAAAAGAACCATCACTTAAATAATTTCACTTCTAACTTTAAAAAAATGCTCAATAAAGTCAACTGAAAAATATAACACATTTTCAGTTAGTTTCCTAAGTTAAAAACTACAGGAAAATTACATAATTAACTTTCTCCATTGTTTCATTGCCCCCCACCATGCTAGGACGCTGCAAAGTGTGGAAGACCTTCTGATGCTATACATCTCAACACACCCCTTGGTTACAACTTACATATTTGCTCTTATCTTGGAGCATGCTATCTCATTATGGTGTGGTCGTGGTGTACTAGTATATCTTGGATGTGTTGTATCTTGTTCTTGGATGATGGGTCTAGTCCCCCAAGGGGTTAGAAGATGATGATGTTAGGAGGTAGATGTTTCATGACATTGTTGGAGTTTCCTATTGACTTTTGCATGGTGATGTTGTATTATTTTTGTCATTAGGAGGGGGTTTTCTACATGGCCCTCTTATGTTGATATGTGGTGGGGACTGGCTTAGCATTTCTATTACCCCCCTCTCTTAAGACACTGATGTGGTTGGAGGATGTGTTGTGGTTGTGCTCTTTGCCTTGGTAGGATTTCCTTAGATGATATGACTGACGTTATAACATTTGATGGATATCACCTAGGTGGAATGTGTTTGATGATATACGTACCTTCATGGATATACTTTTTCCTAAGTTTGAGTTTGAATGTGGGGGGTACTACATATGTCTTTGATGATCAATCCCTTTTCCAAGGTTTGATGAGGTTTTATCATGTCATAGTCCTTTGGTGGTGCACCCTAGGTCCAATCTTAGGTTGAGCTTCTATTTTGTCATTGTGTTGTTATCATGGTGGTCGTTGCTAGGAGATATAACTTGTTTGCATGGTACAACACTTGTCGGAGGGCACCCCACCCATTTAATAAACTCATTTTTTGCTAGATTAACATAACCTCACTTTCATGACAATGCGTAAGTATGTCTGCTTTAGCCTTCTCGGGTAATTTTCTGCTATAAAAATCAGCAAGCTAAGGCTGATTTTTGGCATGCATAGCAGCCCCTATGGCCTTACATTTTCATGCACTTGCCCTCTTTGATATATGCTCCCTTGACTCAATTTTCCCAAGGTGTGATTAGACACTTTTACTCTTGGGGTTTTCCTTCATCTTTCCTTTCTCACATCACTCATTATTCCATTATACTACTACCATCTGTTGTGCTTGTTACCCCCCCCATGCCTAGGTGTAACTAGAGGAGATCACGCTTCATGGCCCACAAGGAAGACATCGATCCCAATGATGATGATGATTAGCATGTCCACTCATGGTAGCTCGATAGCCCCCCTCAGATGCCTCTTTCACTCTTGATCAACAAAGCTCATCACATCCAATCAACACAGTCTTTAGGAGATGGTAAGCCAGTGTCACCATGAGGTACATTAGTCCTTCTTTTATATAGAGTGTTGTGGTTAATATACTAGGCATATGAATGCAGATCATTGGTTGAAGTTGGATAATGAATCATAAGCTCAAGAAGTTATGTTTGTTTCCTTGTTTCACCTTGGTGGCTAGCATTTGTACTCTAGTCCCATGTTGTCACCCCAAGGAAAAGGGGTATTACTAGGGGGCCCTCACAAGGGTAACTTTCCGTTTCCCCTCCATACTTAACACTTACCATCCTAGAGCCTGTCACGATGTA
>JASDQU010270114.1:0-15377 GCA_032191745.1 Picea mariana
TAGTTAATCCTCAATGGGGATTAACCTAACAATAAAAATAATAATAATGACATGATTAATCCACAATGGGGATTTAATCAAATAACAAAATAATAAGAATGCTCTTCGCAGTTACATTATTTCAACACTTTTGTGGTCGTAGGTCCACGCCAAGGTACAGCTTCAGGGGAGGGGGGAGTGACAAGGATTTCTCCCTCCAATCCCAGACTAGGAGGGGAAAACTCAACAGGAACACTCCCGAAATTCAAGAAACGGGTAACTTCAGAAAAAGGTCTGCTAGAAAGTTGAGGAGAAGAAAATGGAGTTTCTACAGAAGGAGATGGAGGATTACCTGGTTCGGCGGTGGAAGTTTCTCCTTCAAAGGCCTTTCCTTTTCTAAAAATCACCTCCAGATCAGCTTCAGGTGTAGCTAGAGGCAGTTGTGGATGGGACCGCATATGTCTGCCTCTGGAAGCCACAACTAAAACAGCAAGTTCGCTCCAGTGGAGTCGTCACAATGGAGTTGCCAGGTGCACAATAGCAATCTTCAAAGGCTTTGATGCCTGATGCACCTTCAGAATCAGAGGCTCAATGTCGTTCAATCTTGGGGAAAATCTTCAACTTCGTCCCCGGCAACAACGCCAGAAATGTTGGCGTTGGAAGTCACTCCTGGATTGCAGCAGGAGCAGAGCCTGACGCCCATCAGTTTTATGTCACGATTGTTTTAAAGGGGTGATCAGATGTGAGTGAACTCAGAAAAATATCATTTAACTCAGAAAACTAGGCCAGAAATGCACAGGGAAGTGACGGCCATAACTAACTTCAGTCAGAAATTTGAGTTAAAGCGAGAGTAGAGGGAAGACTAGGGAGAAAAGAGAGGAGACTACTCTGGGCATCGGGCCTTCCAGCAACTCGGGAAAGAAAAACGAGACACTAAAATGTGCCTAAACGACACAGTGATAACTGCACACTGATCAAACCTATCATACTATGCAACTACAACCATTCGACTGGATCCTCCAAGTCCGAATCATTCAGTGTAAGATGAAAAAGACAACATGGGAGACTGCTTAAGACTGGTGCAGAGATTGCAGTGACCAACCATACGTCATCCTACAATATGCAACCATCGACTGGATCCTCCAATTCCGAGTGTTTTAAACAGCTAACAAACAAAATAAAAAGGAAAGAGAAGCTGACTTCCATTAATTTGACAGTCTCAAATCAAAATACATAACCAGAGCTTCCTCAGAAACTTTACAGTCGGGAGCGCAGCTCAACCATCGATACCTTCAAAAATACAAAAACTAAGTACATATACTCAGGAAAATTCGCCCAACAGAGGCGTGCTTGGACCTCCAAGGCATGGCGTCCCTTCAGTCAAACTCGGACGGAAATCCTTCGTCAGACGCCACCTTAACTTTGCATGGCTCTTGTAGGGGGGTAGCTAAGCCATTAAATGTTGAGTTAGCGTGTGTAGACTTCTCTGGTTAGTCGAGGACTCGGCAGGGTTTCTTTGAAAAAAAAACCAACACACAGGACCGTCTCGGGCAGACTGCCTGCCGGATCCTCCATACCTTACAATTAATGAGTGAGGAGAGGTTTCAACCACCTCCTCCCACCTCCATTTACTCCTAGAAGGGACCAGGGTTGAGACCGAGTCAGACTGGCACCTGGAGATCGCAGCGATCCCTTCTGCAGCTAAACCTGGTTCTTTTGGCCCTTTCCCACAACTCTTTCTATTTCCCCGAGTGACCACGGGCCGTGACCCTGCGCTTATCCTCAAAGGCGCTTTCGACGTTTCGGGGTTCGGGGTTTTGAAATGCAATGGAAGAGCAAAACCCCTTACCCTTGGAAGTCCCGGTAGTCGAAATGCCGACATGGCCTAATCGTGCGCCACGCGTCCCTCTGGATGGACGGTTGCAATGATGTCGACGTTTTGGGACATGTTTCATCATATGGTGTGCGCTAGCGCCTTTTCCCCAGGCCTGTTCCTCTATGACCGGGCACCAAGACTGTGGGCCCAACTCCTAAGCGCTTCGCGTCTCGTAGCTGGGAGCAGGCTGATCCTCACTCTTCAAAGTCGCGATGCGCGAAGAGGCGATAGAGCCTAATCGCGCACCACGTGCCCCTCTTTGATCGGACAGCCCTGATCATATTCGGCGATACTGTGGGCCCAAATCCCGAACGCCTTCGGCACTTCGCGTCTCGCAGCTGGGAGGAGGCTGATCCTCGCTCTTCAAAGTCGCGATAGGCAAGGTGGCGACATAACTCAATCATGCGCCACGTGTCTCTCCTTGATCAGACGGCCCAGAACACTTTCGGCGCTATTGTGGGCCCGACATTAAAAGCTCTTTGCATTTCGCGATTCGCGAGTTCGTGGGTCGAAGACCCTTGGCTCCTCTTTTCCAAACTCTCGATACCCGAGATGGCGATACGGGTCTGGCTCCTTTCCTTGTCAGCGCCCTCCACACGTAACTGTTGGCTAGGGCTTAAGTGCTAGCGCCTCTCGCAACTCGCAACCTCGCGAGTTTGAGTATCGAACTTTGGCATTCTCCCCTTGTGAAGTCCCGAGACACGATGGTCAACGATGGTTGACTCCCCTTTGGACACTTCTCGTAACTCGCAATCTCGCGCAACCAAAGGATATGGTCCGCCCTCCGAACTCACAAACCCCAAATTCAAGAAATAATCCCTCGCTTAAACTGATCGCGATCAACGACCCTCGTAACTTCGCGAGTGCTCCACGGAGAATTCTGATCGTTGCTCTGCTCCATCGATGAATCCTTGCTGTTGAAAACAAAATGCCCACTCGCTTGATTTTAAGCCCAAAAAGGACTTCTTCTGTGTGTTGTGCTTGGCGCTCATGACTGCGCCCTTTGAATAAAATGCCTTTGTTGGACTTTTAGGCCTTCTTCTTCGCAGCTCAAGCTACGGGCTCAAAGGAGAGAAAACAACCCACCCCTCTTAACAAGAATTAATGTTAACAACACCATTTAGGAAGGTTGTCTTTACGTCCATCTGGTGCAACTTCCACTTCATCTTAGCTGCAAGGGCTATGATGGTTCTGATCGAAGTGTATATGGCTACAAGAGCAAATGTCTCTTCATAGTCAATGCCTTCTTTTTGAGAAAAGCCCCGAGCGACGAATCTTGCTTTATACTTTTCAATACTTCCATCAGCAGCATGTTTTATTTTGAAGAGCCATTTGGAGGATACCGCGTCTTTACTCTTCGGTCTGGGAACTATTTCCCATACATCATTCTTTATTATGGATTGGTATTCCTCTGTCATGGCCTCTGCCCATTCTTTCATCTGAATGGCTTCTTCAAAGCAGGTAGGCTCCTTCTCTAGGAGGTCACACATCAAAGCCGTATAACTGGAGAATGGCTTTGGTCTTTTCACCTGTCTCATGGTTCCTTGGGGAACACTATACTTCTCTCCATCTTAAATGAGCTCTCGAGCCCAAGCTGGCTTTCTTTTATGAAGGATCGTCATCTGAGGCAGTTCTTGAAATTCTACTATATCATGATCTTCTGGAATTTCCTCATCAGGGGAAACTACGTCTTCCCTCACTGGTTCTGCAACTCTGGGAACCTCCCTCACTGATTCTGCAATTCTGGGGATTACGGGTTCTTCTTCATGTACTTCTTCAAGCTGGCATCTTCTCGATTTCTTGAGTGCTTCATCTTCATCAAAAGTCACATCCCTACTGATCTCAATGTGGCGGTGACCTGGTATGTAAATTCTGAAGGCCTTGGATACCTCACAGTATCCCACAAATATTCTCTTCTTTCCTGAAGGTTCCAGGTCGTTTCTCTTCTCTTTCGGAATATGTATAAAAACTGGGCAGCCAAATATTTTGAGATGGCTTACCTCTAGCTTCTTTCCGGTGAACATCTCTTCAGGGGTCTTGAACCCAAGTGCACTATGGGATAATCAGTTTTGCACATAAACGATTGTCATTGCTGCTTCTGCCCATAAGCACATTGGAAGATCTTGATCATGGATCATAGTCTTCACAGCTTCCATTATCGTTCTGTTCTTTCATTCAGCTACACAGTTTTGTTGAGGACTATAGGGAGTTGTGAGTTCCCTCTTGATCCCAACACTCACGAACTCTTTTGAGGTATATTCTCCTCCATTATCTGACCTCAGTATCTTGATCTTTCTTTCGGAAAGGTTCTCTATCAAGGCTTTGAATTCCTTGAACTTGTTGAACACTTCATCTATAGATTTCAAAAAATGCACCCAGGTCTTACAAGAATAATCATCAATAAATGATACATAGTATACATACCCACTAATGGAGGACAATGGCATTGGGCCACATACATCTGAATGAATGAGCTCTAGGACTCCTGATTTGTTGTCTCTCTTCGGAAAAGGGTTCTTGATGTTCTTCCCTTGCGCACATCCATTGCACATGCCTTCATGATCAATTTTGAATTCTGGTAGACCTGTGACAGCTTTGCATATGTATGGTAGCGCCTTGTAATTGATGTGGGCTAATCTTCTATGCCAAAGTTCACATGAGTTTTCAATGGCGTGGGTCATGGCAGCCTCTGAGTGACCCTTTAGCTTATACAAGCCATTTTCTTCTCTTCCAATGATGATTGCTTCATTCAGGGTTTCTCCTTTAGCCCACATGAGGACTTCTCCATCTATAAAGGCAACTCTGAAGCCTTTATTTTTAAAGCAGAAATGGAGAGTAGGTTCTTTATCAAACCTAGTACAAAGAGTACATCCTTCATCTTTATTGAGTTCCCTGAATTTAGCTTGCATCTTGATTCTCCCACTCCCTTGATGGGATATTGGTAATCATCTCCAAGTGTCACTTTCTGAGAAAACTTCTTTTCTGAAATACAAGAGAGAATGTCTCTCTGACCTGTCATGTGCTTGGAGGCACCACTATCAATGAGCCACGTGTCCTCTCCAGGTGTTACCGATCCTGATAGGGCCGAGATTAGGACATAGTCTTTGATCTGCTCTCTTATCATCTTTGCAGGTAGCTCTTCATCTTCAACTACATGGGCATGGTGCCTCTTATGTTTCCTCTTGTATTCTTCTCGTCTGGCTAGACAGAATTTCGCAATGTGTCCCATCTTGTCACAATGGTAGCATTGTACAGATGAGTAATCTCTTTCCCTTCGTTGTCCTCTCTTTTGAAATCTCCTTGGATGAGATTCTTTATTATTGAATTTGTTTGGCGGTTGAGGCTCTTTATGAGTCTCCTTCTGGAAGTAGGGTTTCTTCCTTCCTCTTTTAGTGTGAGTAGCTAGGGCTTGATCATCATCTCTTGCTAGTAGCGCTTCATGGTTAGCTACTCTTGTTTCTTCTTGAATGCATTCTTCCCATAGACAGTCAAACTTCAGTTTCTCCGTTCTGGCAAATATCGTTTGGATGAATGCATCCCAAGGTCTTGTGAGACCATTAAGAGTTGTCATTATGAGCTCGCCTTCATCTATGGTGTCTCCAATTGCTTCTAACTGTTCTTTAAATTTTGAGATTCTGGAGAAATATTCTTGGATTGTTTCTCCTTTCTGCATCCTCGTATTCTTCAATTGAGTTCTTAGATTCATCTTCTAATTTATGTTCTTTCCTTCGTATAGTCTGCTTGGGGCATCAAACATTTCTTTCGGAGTCTTCTTTGATGACACATAAGGAATTAGGTGGTCTTTGATTGAATCTGCAATGATTCTTTTGGCCCTGATCGTGTCCTTTAGATGCTTGGCTTTTTCTGTAGCATCGTCGGGTTCCGGTACTTCTTCTTTGACGAATCTTGCTAGGTCATTCTCTTCAAGGATCAGGTCGATCCTATACTTCCAGGAACAGAAGTTTTCCACACCTTCCAGTTTGTCAACAAGCTTCGTGCTTGCAGACATCTTTTACCTGGAGCTAGGGAAATGACCAAAAAAATGAAAATGCTCAAAATCAAATTCTGAACTTACCAGGAGATGCGCTTGGCTGAGGCGAGTATCCTAGTGTGCTTGGATCTGAGAAAATCCAACTTTTACCCCTCCAAACTTGATCTGCGGATTTCTGGATTGGTGCTTCTGGTTTTCTGGTACCTCTGGTACTTCTAGTACTTCTGGTTCTCTGGTTTTCTGGTACTTCTGGTACTTTGTGAAACTAGGGTTTCACTTTCTGGGAGATCTAGCCACTGAAAAAATGCGCTGAGAGTGCCAAAGTAATCCTTGGGGGAGGGCGCACTTTTCTAGATGGTTTTAGGGCTGAAAAGCTTCACCATCAAAAATCCCTAATTTGCATGTACGGCAACAATGACGTTTTTCACTCTTGTGAAAGATGCTCTCTTCAGCTTGGCTCTGATTCCATGTTAATGTTTAAGCCATTATTATAGTTCTTTGCATTTCAATAGATAACAATAGCATAATACAAGATCACTAAGAAATACACAATCACAAGAGACACAGCATTTATCCTGGGAAACCCTCTAGGGGAAGAAAACCTAGCAAAACTTCCTTATTATAGATAGCCAATACAATGCCAAGAGATAACTCAAGCTAATACAGAAGATCCTCTCCCAAAGATGCGCCACTCTCTCTCTTTCTTCTCCAACTACAATTCTAAAACTTGTCTCTCAATGAGGAAGTGAGGTGTGTCTAAGTGAGGCCCTAGCCTCCTTATTTATACTAATATGGCACATGTGAAGCGTCTCTTCACTGGCAGGGCCGACTTCTTAATCTGTGTGGTTATAACCACCTTTATTTTATTCCGGGGCCTCTTTGATATAATCTGGGGCCGACTTCTTCTTTTGCCTATTACAATTATATTATGACCAATCCGCAAAAGGGGATTTGGTCCTTTCACAATAGCCGACATGATCAATCCACAATGGGGATTGATCCAATGAATAATATATCAAAAAATAATAAGAATACACTTTGCAGTTACATTATTTCAACAGTTATAACCACTTCAATATATTCTGACTGGGCCGACTTCTCATTTAACCTATTACAATTAGGGTTTGACCAATCCGCAAAAGGGGATTTGGTCAATTACAATGCCCGACATGATCAATCCACAAAAGGGGATTGATCTAATCAATAATAAATATATTTTATCTTTATCCACAAAAGGCGATAAGAATATTCTTTGCAGTTACACAATATTTTAACAGAAACAGATCATTAGCAGTGTGGCTCCTAGTTATAGATCACTGCACACTTGGGCGGGGTTTATTCCTACTTCCTAGAGACGCCAACATCATTGTTGTTCAATATCCTATTCCAACAATCAAACAAGGCCATCCAAAACTCGGTGACGAGTGATCTTGCTCAAGTAGCAGCACACTACATAGTCTAGATTATCTTCCAGCTCCTCTTCCAAATAGTACTCTAGCCAGAGTTTCCTCCCTTTGGCCTTGGATGTTATGGGAGCAAGTGCTAGCAGAACCCAATATGCTTGCACTATATGAATTCCAAATTCTAGGTCCATTTCCCTCAAATATATTTTATGTTACCAATGCTCAATTTGTCTTAGGTTAGAACCTGCACTCAGTTTATCTTAGAGCAACACTTTACTTTATTTTACTTTTTACATTTTGCTTTTTTGGGGAGTCGTATTATGCACTCACACTCTGTATTGACACTATTGTACTCAACAATCCCATTGACCTACTTTTGTGGTCATTTTTTGGACATTAATAAAATTATTTTATCTTATCTTATCTTATCTTCGACGTGTATGAACTCACCATTGTTTCAAATCAAAAATCTCGATTTCTCAACATTTTTGGCAATCTTTATGAAGGATAATTGTTGATAAACTCTACTATTCTATTTCACTCTATCCACAAGTCAATGGTCGGACTTAGGTGGTCAACAAGACATTTGTACATGCACTCCAAATTTACAAGTGGTAAACAAGTAGCAAGATCTAAAATCTCTATTGAACTAAGATACAAAGCCCTATCCTATTACTCATTGATTGGGTTGTGTTGACCGCCCATTTAGCATCGGTGGTCAACTCATGTGCCATGAAGAGATGTATCGTCAGATGCCCATGTTGTCGAAGATTCTTGGTTCTACAGGGCTGTGTTTGGCCCAGCACTTATTTTTGTACTTGGAATTTCCGCACCCCTGCGTGGGTTAATAATGTAATAGGTATGCATGAGTCATGTCTAGGTCAGTTACCTTGGCATCGGTTCACTAGGAGAGTTCCTTTCACCGAGGGTTTTTTATCCTCAGGTTATCATTGGGCCTTCCAGCCTTAATGATTTCCCTTGAGTTTTTCCCTCACACTTTACATGTCCTCCAAAGTGGTGAACGGTGTTCTAGTGGGCTTATGTTTTGGTAACTATATAGGGAATTCATTGTAAATGACCATGCAAGACATCATAGAAAATTTCGCGGAATTCCGTCGAGTCTAGGTTAGTTTTTTTTAATTAATTAATTTTTAATTAAATTTCCCTAAGTTTGGAGGTTTAATTATTTAATTAATTAATTATTTTTGAGCAATAATTGTAAAAACTGGATCCTTAGACTTTTGATAGGGGTATTTGTGCTCAAAAGAAATGGAATAGCACCTCCTACATCCTTGGACCAAGTTTCAACTCGGTCGGACAACTCTAGCCATGGGTTAGTCCACCTAGAGTGTCAGTCAGTCTATAACAGCAATTTTAATTGCTAAAGTCTAAACATGGCATGATGTAAAAATTGTAATAATGAGTTGTGAAATGTTGAAATGATGGTTAGAGAGAGACCCCCTAAGCATAACCTTAGCCTCACAACCCTTTTCAACCTTGTCTAACCCCTTTTCCAACCTCCACACTCAAAAGTTGCGCCCCCCTAGGGGGATTGACATATTTCACTTTTTAATTTAATTGTGACTTGAGTGTGGCCCCCTCTCCTTTTCTTTCACTTCATTTAACCTCCTTATCATCCCAAGTAGTGATCCTTATCACTTCACCTCACCCATACTTGAGTTTGGGTTGATTTTTGACCAAAGGGAGCGCTCTCCAAGAGAATTACGCCCTCCTTTTTCCCTCTCCAATAAAAGTTACGTTTTTTATTTGAGATGGACTCTTCACCTTACTTAGGCACGGATCCCATGCCTTTCCATGAGCCTTTGTGTGATCCCAACACATCACACCTATTCCTCACCTCTCATCTCTTCTCCTCATCCCAAGAGGTGCGCCCTCCCTCACCTTGAAACTCAACAAATAATTATTTTAAAAATTATTTGAGCCTTTTCATATTCTTTGACACAAATCCCACGCCTCCTACATGCCATTAGATCTATCTACTTAATTTTTCTATTTTTCTACACCCTAGATCTATTGTGCAAGCCCTAGGAGGTGCGCCCTAGCCTAGAGATCTACTCTATTGCTTGGTGGTGGACACTTGGCTTAGATCCAAGAGGGGTAGGTTTGCCTCTCCAAGTATAAATAGATCTCTTTTCTCTCTCCCAACTCACCATATCTTGAGCTATTGTTATGCTACTTGATTTACAATTCACTCTCTCTCTCTCTTGTCATTTCCATTTCACTTCATTCTTGCTCTAGGGTTTTGGAGTATTCCTCTCCAAGACCACTTCTTTTGGTAATAATATTTGGAAGCTTTGGAGGACAACAAGAAGGGTAATGTGTATGCTTGTCATTCTTATGTAATGGAGGTAATGTTGTTTAATGTTCTTTCTTGTTTCATACAACACTAGATCTTAGGTAAAGTGTTATCTAAGTAGGCTTAGTAGTGCGTATGCCTATTAGTCTATAAATCTTGATGTGTGATGTAAATTGAAGTGTCATTTATTATCATTGCATCAACGTTTTGTCTCTTGTATGCTTGAGTTTGGAAGAGTATTGCAGGTTCACTTTCAAAGCTCCATTGGGAACTCCTTCTAGAAGGGAAGGGTCACTTGTAGTTTCTCACACTCCAACTATCTAGATCTATTACCTTGCTCTTTATTGTTGTACATCTATATCATTTTTCAGCTAGCATATATTGGTTTAGATAGGTCAAAAATACTTTAAAATTTATATCTTGTCTTGTGGAAATTTCTTGTCCCAAAAGGGCAAGGGTTTCCTTAACTTTGTTTGGTTGTGTGTAGCCATCCTAGCAAGCAAACCTTGCTGCTTTAATAGATATACCAGATCTGATAGGAGGCTTTTGGCTGCCCCAAAGAGACACACACAACACTACAAGACCCCTTGGGGGAATTTGGTAGCTATCTCTTACTCTTCCTTTCTTTTTTCTAGCTTAGAAAGTGCACTTTTCTTCTTTATTTGCTTGTTTGTTTGAGCTTGAGGTGTAAGAGGGGAAGTGGTACGGCCTCCCCTCTTCTTCAAGCTTGTGGGTAGCTAGGACGTGGGTAGATCTAGCCTCTTTCCCTTTAAATTTTTGAGTTTTCTTCTAGCTTGGCCGCAAGGTTTAGAATGTGAGGGCACCTTCTCAACCTTGTGTGGGTATTAGCTTGGTTGTTTATAGATTAGCTTGTATCTTAGTTTGCTGTTAGGTTTCCTTTCCTTCTTGCTTCTCTTTCGCTAAGTTTACCTTAATAATAAGTATAAGAACACTCTAATAAACTAAGACAAGATAACTAATAACCTACCTAGTTGGGTGAGGAACCTCCAAAGAGGTAAGGATAAGTGTTAATCTTTATTTTCTCATGTGATGTGATTGATCTAAATGGTTTAATGCTCTTGATGTTTATGCTTCAGATCTAATCTCATATCTTAAGCCCATTGGGCAACACACTTAAATTTTCTTATCTAGATCTTGCTTAGTTCGTTTCCTTTTTCAAGCTCTTAATCTCTCTTAAGCACATGTTTTACTTTCATGCTTAATACATCTAAAGTGCTTAATCAATAAGTGGTTATTGTGTTTATTGCTTAATATCTCTTAATAGCCACGTCTTGGGCTTGAGTTTTCTTGAATGGTCAACTTGGTTTTCTTGAATGGTCAACTTGGCAAACATTTAAATTTTCTTCTTCATCTCATAAGGCAAACTATTCTTGCCATTGGATCTATTGAATCTAATCAAACTAATGTGATGTGCATATGATAAATCTCAATTTCTTTTCAGCTATCTCTTTACTTTGCTTCTTATGTGTTGATATATTTCATTGTTAAAGCTTAAGCAACACATTTTTGAGCAAATTCAGTTTCGGCCATCTCATTATTTTACATATTAAAAGTACTTTAAAACTCTCAAAACACTCATTAAATCACCTAAAAGTCTACCTAATTGTTATACATACTTAATAGACTATTTTAGGGTACCTTAGACCACCATCTCCACCATCTAAAACGGGTTTGAGGAAAACAACGGAGGGTAGTGGCAGGGGACTGTCCCGTGGTGCTCCAGGTGGGTGTCCTCTCCGGAAAGTACTCTTACTGTCAGAGTTGACCGTGGAAGCTAGGGTGGGCCTCGTTGCCTTACTATCTTGAGCAACCAACAGTTATTTGGCAACAGGAGGAGGAGGCTTTGGTGAAAGCCAATAAAACTTGGAAATCTTAAGAAAAGCCTAATTATTAAACCCTTGGCCAAATCTAATAATACTTGGTGGGCTTAATAACATAGAGTGTAGATTATCTTCACTTTCTTCATAATAGTTGTCTTGGTAATCTCGTTGATGAAGTAATATGTTGATGATCTTATGTAAATGATGATGTGATTGATACTTGAATCTTCTATATCCTGCACACATTGAACAAATACTTGGTTAGATTGTTGTTGTAATCTAATATTCTTTTAATTGTAAATCTTGTAAGTAAATGTACATGATATTCTTTTATTGAGTTATTCTTTTGTAAAACTGTTTATAACTTGTAAATCTTTTGTAAAGTAACACCTTTTAACATAGTTGACCCCTTGCCCAATTTCTAGGCACTAGTCTTAGTTGACCTAGGGAAAAGGCTTGCTTTTCATGCTAACCCTTGCATATTGCATGGTTGCCTTATCATCTTAGGATTAGAATCCCCTCTAACCTTAACAAACAAAAATTAACTCCTAGAACTTAACTTAATTCATCTAGTAACTAAGGTCTACCCCCTTTGGCTTCCCTAGGAGTAAGCCTAGACGGAAGAGGTTCCGGTCAAAGTGACAGCGTGGAATGTGAACCTAGGCATTGTGCCTCCAAGGACACACTAAGTGAGTCGGACTTAGCTCAAGTTTGCAAGTGTGTATAAGGACGGCAACAGGTTGCAATGGGTAAGTATAATCTCTCATGCCGCAACAAATAGTCTATTGCAAACAGATAATCCTACAGGCCATTGTGAAAACTAAGTTTGGCATCCATCCCATGTCCCTTAAATGTATTTTCAAACTGTTTCCTTTCTTGACAGGGGTCTCTCCATGGTTGATTCAGCCTTTGGACGTGATAGGTACCATTACCTGCCCCTCTACTCTTCGAGGTATATCGCATCCACCCTCTCAAATCGACGAAGGGTTTGGTTCTTTGAAGCCTCCCCACCACTTCATTCTATTGGCATATCCATTAAGTGCTTCCTCACTTCAATTACTCCTTTGATGCTCCTATTCATCTTCTTACCTTTTATCAAGAGATCAGTAGGGTGATCAAGGACAACATTTATCGACAGTGTCTACAAGCTACTTAGATCTCCCCTCCACAAGCCTCGAGTCCTATGATGACCTTCTACTTAGAGCATTTTTTATAGTTGAGGTGGGGGGGGCACTTGTTGTATACCTACTCAACGTCACTAGTCTCACGCTCTTTAGTTCCCTCTCAGGCAATTCAAGGTAGGCTCTCATCAACTTAGAATCAAGTTCAAGCATTGTATCCCACAATAGGAGAGCCTTTGTCAATGAGGCTTTTTAGATGCCACATCAACAGTGAGATCAAGGGAGATAATTCGAGGAGATCCATATCCACCTTCATCTGATATCTTGATTAGTAATGTCTAGCTCTTTACAAGTGTGAGGTGGTGACTCTCAAACGATAGACCCTACAAGACACTTTGGGACCTCACCCCATCAGATTGATTGCCTCTTTTTTTCCACCAATTTCAACACTTTGTGGTGCTAAGAGACAAGAAAATTCTTGGATGGATCACACAGTGAACACCAAGTTAGTGAGACCATACAACAACTCATCCTAGAGCCAATCAAGTCTTACCTATAGGGCCATGCATACTCGTTCTATGCACATATTGGATCTACAACCCAGCTTGGATCAGAGTCACATCACAAGATTATTTTCCTCAACCTCAAATGCTAGGAGAAGATCTACTAATTTTTCCCAAAATACCTCCTCATATCATCCAACCAAGTCCTCTTATCCCTAGATACTCCCTAGACCACATCATTAGATAGTGCATCGGATCTTTCTCAATGTTGGACTCCACAGTGAATACCAGTTCTTCCTTAACCTCTCCATCTTGTCATAAGGACTTCTGGCTACTCTATTTCACTCTCTCCTCTTTCCTCTTCTTTAATGTAATATTCAACATCTCATTCATGTTTTCTTGTTGATCATGTTATATTTTGTTTTATGCTTTTAGGGTAGCTTAGTGCACACCTATTGATTGGTTTCACTGATTATATTTTCTAGTCCCATCAACCTTACTTATGATCATTTGTTGTACATTGATAAAATTATGTTATCTTATCTTATTTAGGACAATGAAACACTTGAAGAAATTGTAAATAAGTTGGGAGGATATCTTGACAAGCCGAGCCAAGATTGGGCATGTACACCTATGCTCGATCTGTGTAGAAGTACACTCGGAAAGCAGCCTCCCCAAGGCAATAGAACTCCAAAAAGATAATTGGACCCATGTGCAGCATCTAGATTATGAACAGCATCCATTCAAATGTATGGGTTGTAATGAGTACAGGCAAATTTCAATAGATAGGTTCCAAATCTCTAGATAAAGGAAAAATGTAGTGTTGCCTCCTGGAAAAGATAAAATCTCAAACAAACATAAAAAATAGTTTGAACGCACTAGCAATGTTATTAGAACCAGACCAATCATCGAACCAATCAACCCTAGAAACCAATATTGGACAAAATTTGAAAACAAAAACGGACCACAAAACTGGTTGACCAAAAAATACATGAAATATTCAAATTTTGAAAAAATATATATTAATGTGCATCCATGTGAATAAAAACCATTATACACAAATATGCAAAGTTTCTCATGTATATAGCAAGTAAGGGTGCATACAACCAAAATAGCACCAAGTGCAATTCATATCTGAATAAAGGCTCTAAATGGTTTAGTGTTTTACTTTTTTTATTTTATTGATTTAAAAAAAAAAAATAAGTTTAAGTGGTCTGCATCACCAGTTGTATGGTTTTGTATGAAACTAACCGGTTTTAACATTTATGGTTGGTTCCATAAAGAACCGGCAAATTCTGGTACAGAACTGGCCTTTACCAATTTGGAGCATTCAACCGGAACGGTATGACCCCAGAACCAGTCGAATCTAATGGCTTTGCCAAAACCGGTCCAATTCTGATAACATTGGGCACTAGATTTGATCCCAGAAGAGGAGACTTGAGAGTACAATATTGAGCCCAAATCTATGCCTGTCTCAATCATCCAAAAGGAAAAGTAGAAAAAAGATGGAGGCAAAGAGGCCACTCAGAAAAATTCAGAACCCAACATGAATGAAGGTTATTGGAATATTGACACCGGAAACCCTCCAAGGGTTTCCAAAATGGCAGAATCTCTTGCTACCTGTTATCCACCAAGTTGCACTAGGATGGACTTCCAGCGAGCCGCCAAAGATTGAACATTATTGTTCAAAATTCAGAGTTCAGAAATTCAGCCGGTCAAAGAGACCACCTTGTTACTCTACATTTTCCATAAAAAATTGTAATAAGAGGTGTTTGCATGATGAATTTGTAAAAGGTCTTAGCCACCTTAAGTCCTAAGCGTGAGTTATACTCTGGAGTGTTTTTTCACTTACTAATTATATTTTGCCGCTTTTCAGGCGATTTATAATTTATCAGTTTTTTCACTCAATCCTCCAGAGCTGGAGTATATGCTCATGGTTGGGGCTTGAGCATGGATCTAAGCCTAGTGTCTGATGTATATTACCATGCCAAACATCCTCCTAGAGTCTTATGGAAATATACTAAGTCCCCCCTAGGATTTTTTGATTTTTTCAGTTAATTAAAAAATTGCCAGAATTCGACAATTTTTAATTAAAAAATAAAGATACTTAAAAAAGTAGTATTTGGGCATCAAATTGGCCATGGGGATGCTCACTTTTGGACCTAGAGCATCCATGTTACCTAATTACCCACTTACTTGGGTAAAATTAGTGATTTTCATCACTCAATTTTGATTTTACCCTCAAAAACCCAA
Organism: Picea mariana; assembly: GCA_032191745.1. Lineage (NCBI taxonomy): Eukaryota > Viridiplantae > Streptophyta > Pinopsida > Pinales > Pinaceae > Picea > Picea mariana. The sequence continues at coordinate 15,285 of JASDQU010270114.1, forward strand.
AAAAGGCATTTTAATTCAATAAAATCAGCCAAGTCAAAATAAAAAAAGAATAAAGGGGGACAAATTTGGAGAAGACTTAATGGCAAAGTCAAT
>JASDQU010270120.1:0-15377 GCA_032191745.1 Picea mariana
AAAAAATAATATTTAAAAAAAAACTACATATTTCTAATTTGTTTTGGCTAAAAAATTACAATTTATTATTTTAATTATTTTTATCAATATTAAATGAAAGCAAATTTATTTTTATTTTTATTTTCAGGTTGGGGCTAAGCTAAACATCAAATTGGTGTATGAGATCTTGATCTTTTAGGAGGAAATATATGTTTTTAACCATTGGACCCATTCATATAAAATCACATAAAACATTGATTATTCAAATTATTATAACAAATCAATTTCACCATTTAAATACAAACTCAAAACTTACCAAAAAAAAAACTAATATTTTATCCAACTTTATAATCAATTCCCATTATATCAATGTTAACCTGGATTATCCTACTTCTAAATCAATTTTAATTATGTTAATGCTTTATAAATATTTTTTTTTGAAAAAGTTCAACCTCTACCAACTTACTTAGAAATCAATTCTTATCATAATATTAATACTTTATAGATTTTTTTTGATCAGATGTTCAACCTCCACAATCATTTTAATTTACATCCTGCAAACAATCATAAATTACCAACCAACCCAACTGCTACTTGACAAGCTCTACCATTCAAGAGATCCAGAATCCTATCTATAAAGCTGATCCAGAATCCTACAAAGCTGGACCCCCATGCTGAAAACCCTAGGTAGCACTTTCCTATTTCCCTTCACATTCATTTCAGACAACCATGCTGAAACTCCGAGCGAGCACTTTCCTAAATTAAATTTCGATTTCCCTTTCACATTCATTTCACGCTCATGCTTATGATGTCTTATGTTTTCCATCATTTCACGACATGACACGTACAATGATAGCGAGGATGCGTAATGGAGAGAAATCTATAGGTATTAAAATCGGAGTAGGATAACTCGGGAGCAATCTTCCCTCCCGAGTGTCCTTCTCCGTCAGGTCTTCCGACAGGTAGCTTTCTGGCGTTCGTGTTATGGCACTATCCCCCAGACGCTGCCAGCATTTCGTATGGCTTACTCCTTTGCCGACAACCGCGGATGGTTTACTCCGACTATCGTCGATCCCTTTTCCCGGCAACATATACTCCCACAGGCGTCTCCCCAAACGGTAACGCCGTTAGCTTGTGTAGTCCATGCTAACGGCTCATATGAAATCATTATTCCGGTTTTTAAATCATTATTCCGGAATAAATCATTATTCTGGTTTTTAAATTATTATTTCTAACCAGGGTTAGAATCTTTAGGGTTTTTATTATTACAATATTCTCATTTGTATTTTAGTTTAAAGAGTAATAGATTAGCCTTAATTAAGCACAATTCTCTTCCATCTATATTGTATTTTGTAATATTGTAATTTAGATTTATATTGTATTTTGCAATGTTGCAATTTAGTTTAGAGTATAGTTTACTTGATTATAGTTATTTAGCTTAAGTATATTTATTTATAATGAAAAATAAAATTGTTATATAATTTTGATATATAACTTGAGTGAGATTAATGGTTAAGTACATTTGTTTCTTCTTTAAAAATTACAAGTTCAAATCCAAAAAAAATAGATTATATATACTTCTATAAAAACATCAATATTAAAAATTAATTAAACATTTTATTATTTAAAAAAAAAAATTATTATTTCTTTACTTTCAAATTATTTACAAAAAAATTCATAAATAATTTATGAAAGTTAAATAAACAAATATTATTAATAATTAATATCACTAAATTATTTATGAAACTTTCCATAAACCATTTATGAAAATTAAATAAATAAATAATATTAATAATTAATATCACTAAAAATATATATTATTAAAATAAATTTTAAAGAAAACCACAAGTAATCTGACCATGTGTATCGAACTTAATCAAGTTAATTCTTGAAAAACATGTATCCACTAAACATATTCGAATTTATGAGATCCTAAACTTTTTTACACATTCAAATCCATGATATCGTTAACATCTTTTATATATTAATGATAGCAATCCAAGGTAGGTGTTTTGAAGTTGTAGCAAATATATAATAGTTATGAATTATAATTAATTAATTGTGTATGTTCATGAAATCTTATTAATTAAGAAGAAAAAATGTTAAGTTTAATTTAAACCTTATTTTATAATATTTTTTTATAAAATTTAGTATATATATTTAAATAATAAGAACTTACAATAAAATTATACTTACAAACTTCATATTTTCATTTTTTTAATAAAAAAATGTATTTATTTATTTTATTAAAAAATAATTAATTATATTTTATCTATAAGAAGAGTTAAATGTGTATCTAATGTATGCAACTATAGAAAAAAAACACTTAAAAAACAATATCTAATATTGGATATCCACATCCATAAGATATGTACAATTATAGGACTAAATGAAGTATATGACTAAATGTATATTTGTTCTATTTCTTTGTATATTTATGCATTTGCAATGTATATATAACATAATATAATTATTAATATACATTATATAGTTAAGTATATAGTAAATTGAATTGTAGGATATGACAAAACCAAAGATTAATTAGAGAGAAGAGAAGAATGGTGGATGATTTGGTGGATTACTTAGAGGATCTCCTTGAGGGAATTCTAAGCTTTTGCTTGCAATTAGCTAGAGGGAGCCTTAGATCTATTTTGGTAGGGGGTTTTAATTCTAGGCCCATTGTGTTAAATCCAGAAAGCCATTAAGCTTTGGGATTAGTCTCTAAAGAGAGTCCTTGTGTAGGCACCAGTAGGAGAGATGCGAATTTGAGAAACTCAATCACTACAATGTAGAAAATGGGTACGATCAATATCCATCGGGAATGGTGGTTGTAGGTGAGTTTGGTGGAAGTGGTCAGAAGGCAGGTGGGGGTATTTACTCCAGCCAGAATAGTTGGCAAGAGCTTGGAAAACTCTTGAGTTTTAGGGTTTGGTTTTGTTTCATCCAAGTGTTTGGAGTCTTTCGATGCATGCAAACCCTCATCTATATTGGTTAGTATGGTAGCAAGGTTCCTCCTAGCAATTGTGGGTGTTATGAGTGGAGTCTCACTGTCACTCCCATTAGTACATTGGAGCAGGATGATGTTGATTTAGGGTTAACAGGTAAGTATCCTCATTGGAATAGTGGGGGAGGTATCTTAGCTTTGATTAATTTCTGCAATGGGGGTTTGGAGGAAGGAAGTGACAAAAAGAGGAAGCATTCGAGAAAGTGCATAAAACAAAGGTCAACTCCTATTAATATGGTTCTTGGTGAGGAAGTAAAGATGCAAAAAGTGTTGCAGTTGGCAGAGATGGCTCTTGTCGAAGGGTTCTTGGGTCATTACATTGGTGATAAGGGGTTGAAGGAGTGGATGTTGAGTGTTTGGAAAAATATGCTAGGCTATGATCCTATCACTTTTGTGCTATCAAGGGGATGGTTAGCATTTTCTTTTCAATCGAATTATGATGCTTCAAAAATTGTGGTGGGATCCTGGTTATGGGACTCCTCCTCGTTGCTTCTGAAACGATTCTCACCATTATTCGATGCAAACCAAAAAAGATTGGGTATGGTTCCAGTGTGGATGAAATTACCTAGGCTCCCCATTGACTTCTAGACTATTGAGGCTTTCAGGGAGATAATCAATTCCCTAACACAATTTGTGGAGGAAGATATGTTGTTTAAAAACTATGGATCAATGGTGGTTGCTTGCATCTTGGTAAGGTTGTACCTGAGAGAGGGATTGGCTGAGAGCATGGTTTTATAGTAGAGGTCTTATTGATCCACCCAATCATTAGATTATGTTGTCATTCCATTCAAATGTAACATGTGTAAGAAACATGGGCATTTACTTGCATAGTGTCATCTTCCTTTCAATGAAAGGATATGGGTGAAGAAATTGGGGGTATCTCCATCTATTGAGGTAGATGTAGGGTTTAAGGAGGGGATATTCAGGCCATTTATGGAAGGTAGGGTAGAAGAAGATATGCCAAGTGTTGGAAAAGAGAGTACTATGATGGAAAAGGTAGTGGTGGATGTAAATGTTCATGAGAGGACATCTAAGAAGTGTAACAATTCTCCTTCTAGCATTCAAAAAAATCCTCCTCTTGTGAGAGATAAAAAAGGTGCATCACCTACTAGACGACGCATTTATGGAGGTGGTGGCTCAGATCCACTACCAAACTCTTTGGTCTTTGGTGGTAAGCTCATATCAAAATTGGCTCCTTTGAATTTTACTCCTTCTCTTGTTAAAGGATCAATGTCTGGATCCTTGTTAAGTATGTGCGTTGGGCCATCTTATGGTTGTGGGGTTGGAAATTTCAGTGAAAATTTATCTAAGAAGGAATTTCACCTACAATCTCCTATGTTTTTCACTCCATATCTCAGTGGGAAGGTGGGAGAGGGTTTGTTTTTAGTTGAATAGGTTTTTGGGTCTATTGGTTTAGGTACTTCATTTGAATAATATTAGAGGACTCTAAGATGTGATCCAAGGCCTTGCAATGGGTTAATAAATGGTTTGGATGTAGGGATTATAAAGGGTCCTGGCCCTTGATTTGTAAATCCACCTTATTTATCCCACATGCATTGTGGGACAGTTCTCATATTATGTTTATAAGAAAAATGGCATACCATATTATTTGTGTGTGAAGTAAAGAGAGCCATGGAACCTTGTGTATCTTGCACATATTATAGCTTTTGGTTGTCACCTCATCAACTTGTCATCTTGCCAAGTCACTATTCAGTAGTTCCACGAGTCATAGTTCCAAAGTTCATAGCTCCAAAGGGTGTAGTACAAGAAGTTTTATGCACTTGTTCAAGCTCTCAAACATTGGTGGCATCATCTAATTGGAAATTCATTGTCTTGCATACAAACCATCATCCTTTGATTCATTGAACCCTCAAATGGAATTCCTATATGAAACAAATTTAGCTTGTTATTTTGTATAGAAAGGGTGGCACCAATAAGATACCAAATCTTCTTGGTCATCCTCATATTTGTGCAATCATCATTCTCAACATCTATGTTCTTGCCTATGAAGAGTGGAAAAATATTATTATTTCAACCCTAATTTTGGCCCCATGAATGGTAAGAACCGTACACTTTGATTGAGGTAAACCAAATGCCATTTTTTTATTTATCCCTTCAACATGGTTGGTTATATAAATTGAATCAATTGTGTGTACCTGCTATGTAATACAAAATTATCTTCATCAACGAAGCCCACACTTCCACCTATGGAGGTCACTTTAGGGTTACCAAAACATTGAATCAATTGCAATGCTATTTTTGGGCCTACCATCATGAAGAAGTGGGTGATTTCCTTCATCTATAGTTGCACACTTTGCATCACGTCCAAACCTGCCAATTGTAAGTTTGGTATATCCCATTTTTTTCTCATTCTGACTTCGTTGTAGCCATATCAATGGATGTTATCACCTCCCTATGACAGTGTGAAATCATAAGGCGATCTTTGTCATCATATGCTACTTTTCCAATATGGTATTTTTTATACCTTGCAACAATGTACTTACCACTCAAAATATTATAGACTTGTTTTTCACTCATGTAGAAGCACACTTTGGCCTCCCACTCACCATCATCTCTGATCACAACTCCTAGTTCCTCAACAATTCCTATAATGTTCTTTGGAATTTAATGGGTTGTTCACTACAATATTCCATTGCCTTCCACCCATAGACGAGTGGATAACCAAAGTTGTCAACCGCACACTCATTCTTTCCCTCTAAATGTTCTACCACAAGCATAAATAATGGGATCATTATTTACAGATTATTCAACACAACTATAATTAGTTTGTCCATAGATATATGTGTCATTCCCCTTTAGAAGTATGTTAGGTTTTTCAACCTAATGCACTATATGATATGTTGATCATTCTCTTGTCAGAGGCAATGGTTAGAAACTGACTTGGAAGGGGGTTCCTCGTAGCATCAAAGATAGTCATGGGAAAGTTTGTGAGAGTCATGATGGACTAATCATACAAAGAAATATGGCACTCTTTAACTCAAGCAATGACAAAAAGAATTGAAGCTTAGACTAACATGATGCATATGGAGGAACCAATAATTATATGGACCTTTTGAATATCTTGACTAGGACAACCAAGTCATATCCGTTGTTTGATTTCTCTCTCTTTTTTTTGAGTTGTTATGATTTTTTTATCCTTTCAATAAGCAAGTTGTCATTGTTAGAGCATCAATGTAACAACCTAAGTTGATAATTTATTTATCATAATTGTTAAATTAAATTTAATTAATTATTAAAACGAATTTATTGAGTATTTTATTCTTTTATTATTTAAATAAATTTCAAAATTTAAAATAAATTTAATGTACTTTTTTTATTGGTGATTGTTTTAAAAATAAAGCTCAAAAAAAAAATTGTAATAAACATGCTTCCAACATAATTAATTTTGTTTTTAAAAAACATATATATTTTTATAATTATTTATTTACAAATTTGTTTCAATTTTATTTTTCTATAAAGAAAATTATAAACTTTTAGATTTCTTTTATTAATATTTAATGGAGTTAAAATTCTTTTGAATTCATTAACTTATTTATTTTTTTGGCAAAAAATAAATAAAAATAAATGGTTATTTACTAATGTTAGTAAAGAGGATTTGATGCACACTAGCGAGTGGCAAGTGTGTTATAGGGATGGCATAGCTAGCAAGGCAAGAGGATTAACAACTTACCCAGACAAGTTACCAAGCTTAAAGGCTTTCGACCCCGACCCTTAGTTACTTACCCTAAAGAGATTAATGTTTGTTTATAGACAAGTAAAAAAAAACCTTAAAAATTACGCCTAACCCTATGTTTGCAAGTAAGTTTGAGCGAATGTGGGATGCCTTAAACTCTTCCCTGATAAGCATTTGGTTTGATGTAGATTCAATTATGTAAGATGGTTAGGACTCGAGGAAATCGAGGCCGAGGGGCATCATCGCAAGGACCACCAACGTTGACGCTGCCACCACTATAGAAGTAATTGAAAGGTTATTGAGATCCAATTGCATATGCAATATTCAAGAAAAAATCCAGCCTTCTTAAGATGACACATTGCATCAACCCAAAGTTAACTCCTTGTGAATGTTAACTCGCTCATTCTCATGCATCTAAAACACTGAGCTTATCAATTTATTTATCTCAAGGATACATAACAATTAAAAGTGGGATAACCCTCTCAGGGTACAATTTTAACTAACATAACAAGTCACTATCTTGTTCTATGCAGACACTACTCTAAATAAATTTTCCATGCACATATTGCTCTAACTAGCTTTGATCCCAACTAATTTTCATGTATATCCATGAGAAGGTGTAATATATAATATTCAAAGAGAATCTATAGTTTTCTGGCAAATGTGAAGTGCATACACCTATCATTGTTACCCTGGATCCACTGTGCAAATTCCTTGAGTGATGAATGTGCAAACAATACTCAATTTGAATGGAGGCAAGAACATTTCAAAAAAAAATCAGGTCGATACTAAAAGGATACTAAGGGGACATATTTAAAATCTGTAGAACTCAAAGGGATGTCACACAACTCCAATCCAGCTTACTCATTGTCCAGACCAAATATTCATTACTTCTGGTATATATACTAATACTTTATACTAATGCAGAATTATGCTCATAGGAACCGAGCCTGCCAAGTATAAAGGATAAAGGATTAGTATATATACCAGTATATATACTGAGGATATATATCGATATATATATATTGAGTATATATAACGGTATATATATTGAGTATATACCTAGTATATATATGAACATATATTAGGTATATGTATCGGTATATATAATGAGTATATATATCAATATATATACTTAGTATATATATCGATATATGTACTCAGTATATATACCGATATATATTTTTAGTATATATACCAACACATATACCTAGTATATATATACCGGTATATATACTCAGTATATATACCGATATATATTATTGACATATATACCTAATATATATACTGAGTATATATACCGCTATATATAACGATATATATTATCGACATACATAACTAGTATATATATACTGGTATACATACCGAAGTATATATGTCGATAATATATATCGGTATATATATTGAGTATATATCAATATATATATTGAGTATATATACTGGTATATATATTGACACACATATACCTAGTATATATACCGATATATATACTGAGTATATATACCGATATATATATTGAGTATATATACCGATATATATACTGAGTATATATACCAGTATATATTGAGTATATATATATACCGACACATATACCTAGTATATATGGCAATATATATACTAGGTATATGTGTTAGTATAAGTATATATACTCAGTATATATATCGGTATATATACTAAGTATATATACTGGTATATATTGATTCTTTATATATACTAATCCTTTAAATACTAATGCAGAAGTATGCTCATAGGAACCGAGCCTGTCCAAGTCACGGAGGCAGTGATGGAATCCCTTAAAGGGAAAGGATTCTGTGTGTTTGAAGAATAATTCACATACATAAGGCTTTACTGCTTCTTCCCTGATTCATGTGTGACCGAGTTTTGGTGCATGAGCTATGTAGACAATGCAAGACATGGTCCCTATTCTTCGACAATAAAAGAAAGAGGAAATTTATCACTAAACAACTCAAAATTTCTAGGATTATCGTCAAGAGCTCATTGAAATGGTTGGATTCTTCGAATCCTTGTTAAGAAAGAAGTGGAGGTAATTGGAGGCTTTGACCTAGAAGGAATTTTTGTGGCCCACATGCTATCCATCAGTTACCCCACATTATTTAGTAGGGTGCAAGAAATTTTGCAAGGGGGAGACGGCAACAAATAATTTCATGTCAAAGGAAAGGTGACAACCATCTGAAGCAAAATTTCACCCAGGAGAAAGAAACAACCAATTCAGGAAGATTCACATACTGAGGTGAGTTCAAATGTGGGTACTTGTGTATGTGAAGTTCCCTAGAAACCAAAAATCCTTATATATGTGAATTGTTCTTCAAACACATAGAATCCTTTCCATTTAAGGGATTCCATCGCTTCCTCTGTTAATATAATACGAGTATATATACCGATATATACTCAGTATATATACCGGTATATATACTGAGTATATATACCGACACATATACCTAATATATATATATTGACATATACTAGGTATATGTGTTGGTATATATATCGATATATATATCGGTATATATACTTAGTATATATACTGATATATATACGCAACATATATACCGATATATATACTCAACATATATACAGGTATATATACCAGTATTTATACCCTTCCAAGTACCTTCTTTACTTGACCTTGATTCAACATGTAACTTCTTGTTTGCAACAACTTTTTATTCTTTACTTGACTTTAGGGAAAACTTATAACTTCTTGACCTTGTATCCAGGGCTTCTTGACCATACTTTGAGGCTTCATATTTAATAGGGAATAACACCTCAACCTTGAGGAACCACATGGCATGCCACCTACCATTGGAGACATCTTGACGAGGACTATTAATCAATGGATGTTTTGCATGCATTTGCAATGTCCTTCATACTTTTTTTCTTCAATCAACTTCGGGCTTCATGAACACACCTCCAGGACTTCCTAACCACTTAACCATTTAACCATATTTCTAGGGATTCTTCTAGACTTATTCGAAGCGCCTTCCCATGAGGGCCATGCTTAAATATACACCATAAGGGGACCACTTTGGAGACTTCTTCAAATACCCATCACTTATAGAGGCTTCTAGACTTCTTCTAGGGTTGTCTGACAACCAATTTTCCAACAGATTCCTCTCTTTTCCCTATCTGACGTGATACCCTCCATTGTAACCTTTTTTCTATACAACCCTGCCTGATCCAGGTGGATATCGGTGACCACCCACCTATTACAACTGGTTCAAAATAGTCTTCTGAAAATTTACTATTTTTAGCATTTTTTCAGTTCCTAAACTTCCCGGGCCATTTTGAGGGCCTAAACGAAGCTTTTTCGCAATCAAGCACCTCAATGATATTCCCCACCATTTTCTGGTTTGACACCAACCCCCCACCATTTAGGTCATCTCACCAAGTTGAAATAGTCTGGCACAGTGGAAAACTTTATAGTCATCTTTGAGCACTTGGATTTCAAAATGGAGGGCATGTCAGATGCATTCTTCCGAGAATGCTTTATCAATGGCCTAAAGGATGAAATTTGTTCCCACGTCCTAATGGCTCGCCCCCAAACTTGTTTGGCATCTGCTAAACAAGCCAAGGAAGTACAACACATTGTCTCCTCCCAAACCAGAAAACCCTCCTTTATTCCTCGCCCTAAACCCACCAATCCCACCCCTCCTACCACTCCCCTCAAGATCAAGAAATTAGCCTAGGAAGAAATGGTTGAATGCCAACTCAAGGGTATTTTTTATAACTGTGATTAAAAATATTTTTCAAGGCACAAGTGTAAGGAAAATAATATTTTTATGGCTATGTATGAGGATGCTCCTAAAGAGGAGGCATATGTTTCACCTGTGGAACTATGACTTGTGGAACTATCCCCTCAGGAACTATGACCTCTAGAACTACGCCCTCTACGGAAGACAAAAATGTGCATTATGGAAGACAAAATGTGCATTTACGGAAGAGAGCTTCCGTAAATGTGCATTTTGGCTTCTATATATGTGCATTTACAGAAGCCAAAATGCGCATATACTCTCTTCTGTATGTGCGCATTTTGGAAGAGAGCTTCCATATATGTGCATATATGGAAGTGTTCGGCTTCCATATATGTGCATATACAGAAGTGGCTCGATTTAGTATATACCCATATCTGGAAGTGGTCGGCTTCCGTATATGTACATATACGAAGTTGACCACTTTTGTATATGCACATGTACAAAAGTCGACCACTTCCATATATGTAAATATATGGAAGTGTTTGTGCATATATGGAAGTGGTCGACTTCCATATATGCGCATTTACAAAAGTTGAATATGCACACCGACTTCCATATACAAAAGTCGCGCATATATGGAAGTGGTCAGCTTCCAGCCGGTGTGCATATTCGAATTTTGTAAATGTGCATATATGGAGTTCGATCACTTCCATATATGCACGACCACTTCCATATATTTTCATCAGGTCACACACAACGGGGCTGTCTTGAATCTAAGTACCCTCTCGAATTTCACCTCTCGAATTTCTTTTCCTTGAGCCCTTTTAAGAGTTGATGGTCTACCAACAGAAAGTGGTGGATGTCCTGGATCCAAGTAAAAAAATAGACCCCCCAATGGAGCATAATCTGTGACTGCTTTTGTCTTTCTCGATCTAAGGTCATATGGCCTTCCCCCCCTCTCACTAATGCTCAAGTTAGATAGTGAGATTGTATCTTCTGCAAATGGTTTTTACCCTTCAACTTTATGGTACTTTTCCCAAAAGTGATAGGGACCTTCCCAATAAAAAACTCTCCACCTAAGTCTCGAGAGAAATTATTATCAGGACTATCCAAATCCTTTGTAATTCTCATCAGGCTAGTGATGGAAGGGTAAGGAAAATTTCCATCTAGAACAGAACAACCCTTGGTTTCATCAACATAATTCTCCCTCGAATTATGACTAGAGTACATAGATATCTTACTTGAAAATGATTCTTGTATCTTCCAACATGAACACTTAGATTCCTCACAAGTGCAATTGTCCACCAATGTCCAACCAATGCACCCTTTGTTATGTGACGAATCCTCACGCATGGCTCTCCATTCTTCCATATATTTTAGTGACCAATCTCCAAGTCTAGAGCTGCTAGGAGTTGTTGAGCTCTCAATAACCACAAGGGCCTTCTCAATTCCTATGCACAAATCCAAATTCTCCAATTGTTGAGCTGTCAATTTTTCCTCAACACCGCCACTCTGAAGCACACCAATCTTGGAGCCTTTTTGAACCCATTTTTTCTTAATTTTTTTTATAGTGCACATTCTTTTAAAAGATGGCCTACCTTATGGCACCAAATGCATCGAAAGGGATTTTTTGTATACTCTAGTGTTTGAGAGAGCTTGCAAGTTCCACATACTAGATCTATTGAATAAAAAAGGCGATCTTTTATCTTTAAATTAGCTAGAACCCTAGCCATTGTACGCCTGCTATTTGTTTTATAGCTCTCATTGATTGTCAGGGTGTTGTCGAGTCGATCCCCTATCACATTCAATCCTTCCAGAGACCACCATTCTAACGACACACTAGGTAATTTGATCCAAACTAGGTTGGCATCTAACCCAACATCATTAGGGTCGACTAGTGGCATCCAAAGACGTAGAACAAAAAATGATGAGTCTCAAATCCATTGCGACTCGGAAATTTTCTCTACATCTTCTTTATTGCGGAAAATAAAACCCAACCAACCTTTGTTGAGAATGTGAAAAATCAGAGAGTATCCCAACAATGGAGACCACTGCTCTAGAATCCAAGCCTCAAGGCTATCATGTGAAACCTTACTACTTTCAAATTTCCCAATCAACATTTTTCCATCCAACTCCATGATGCCATCCAAGTTAATATTCTTCCTTACCACCAAGGTTATCTCCTCTTCCATGCGCTTGATGGTTTTCCTTTTCTTCTTTCGGGCTAGGGTTTGTGTGTGTTCAAAACAAAAACCACTCAACCGATCCAACCCCAAATCTTCACTAATAAACCATGACCCCCCAACCCTCTTTGTCTTTGAATCAAAAGAATGCCTTGAAACCCCAGAAGCAACCAATCCTCGAAAGGGATGGCGAAATCAGAGGGCATATTCTCAATATGGACCTAACCAGAGTATTTTTTGTCAAATCAAGCTAGAGGTTTGACCCACCCCTTGATCCTTGAAATTTTTCAATGCAGTCATTGAGGCCAGGGCCCACAACCCTAGAGCTAAATCTAGTAAAATCCATATGGTCCTGGTTAAAACTATCATCTGAAGAAAACCCTAAATCTTTCGTAGCTAATTTTGACCCATTCCTTCCAACATCCTCTTTTTCTGCCAGTTGCCTTTGTAAATCTTGAATGGTAGGTTGTGTGTACCTGACAAAGACATAATTTTTTGTCAGAGGATCCTCACCATAATCTACCATATCACTATAATTGTATGTAACCTTTGACATCTTGGATCAATGCAAATCCTTGTCTATTATATTCCATTATCTTATTTGAACTCTAACCTACTTCTATTGGTCACCATTTTATGAGATAGACCTAAATTAGCAAAGTTTGATTTTTGGTTCCATTCAACATATGGAACTAATTTCCTTTAACTTGATTTTTGGTTCACCACTTATTGAGATGGTGTTGAACCAATGTTGTGTATCAATATTACTAATTTCTTCATCCATAATTAATAGTGCCATGTCATCAATTATTTCTTATCACTGTTGATTATGGGGCATGGGCATTAAGTATTGTTCTAAATAAATAAAAAAAGTCTATTTTTGAATAATCAAATAAAAATTCTTTTATATATAAAAAATAAAATAAAATAATGAATTAACAATTATTAATTATTAAGTAAATTCATTTGTTAGCTAATTATACAACTTGAGTGAACTAATGGTTAAGAACATATGTTTCCTACTAAGAGGTTATAAGTTCAAATCCAGAGGAGGATATGTATACCTCTGTAAAGTCAAATAGCTGAGCAGATATATTATTATTATAATAATTAATAAAATAAATGATTAAATTATTCATTTAAATGATATATAAAAAGTAATTTTAAATATTTACCTAAATTATATATATATATATATATATATATATATATAATTCAATAATAAATTAATATAAATAAATAAATAAAATTTAATTAACAAATATTTTAAGATAACTCAAGGTGAGGTATGAGTGGATCATACATTTAACTTAAAAAAATATAAAATCTAGATTTATATTCATAAAAAGTGTTCACTAGAAAATGACAAAAAGGTTAAGTCATTAAAATAGAAAAATACATTTTAGATATATGCATTTATTAAGCATTCAATTTGAATTCAGTGAGACTTTAAGAAGTTTTAAAATGGGTCAAGCCGTACACTTCATAGCAAATCTGTGAACAGACTTCATAAATTTGGGAGCTTTAGGCAAAGGTCCTTCTCCCAATTAATGACTTGATAATGGAACGAAGTCAGGTTTGCTCCTTGTTTTTATTACGATGGTGCATGGAGTAGAATGCTGTAAGCGGATCTTTCTGAAGATGTCGCATTTTACTCAACTCAAATGAGGGAAAATTGCATTGTTCGAGTGAGCTGCTGGCTACTTTGGAGACATTGTTTAGAAGTGCATTATTGGCTTGGATTTTACCCACTCAGCAGTACAGCCAGCCATGCCAATTCCAATTCCAACTCAGGCTGCGCTAGACTGCTTGAAGGCATGAATATCAAGGGACACTTTCTACTCTCCAGTCTCTCATTCTAAATTTCACGTCCCGTATTCATTGTCAATCTACAGAAAAACTAATTAAACAGAGTAAATTGCAATGCATTAATTAATTAAGTCATGGTGTGTGAGTGAAATATCTGAGCTCACCTTGTGACCTCAGATGCCACGCGGATGGCATGGACTGCACAAGCTAACGGTAACGCCGTTTGGGAAGATGCCTGCGGGAGTATGTGGTGGCCGGGAAAAGGGATAGACGGTGGTCAGCAAACGAGTAAGCCATACGGAATGCTGGCAGAGCACGAACGCCGGAAAGCTACCGACCGGAATAAAGGCACTCGGGAGGGAAGATTGCTCCCGAGTTAGCCTACTCCGATTTTAACAATGGCGTCCTGTCAGCTTGGATGTCACTTCTGCACTTCACTGGCGTTCTTTAGGCTGTAAAAGCTTCAGAAAAGTATGACATCTGCGTCAATATAGACGTGCGAAACTTGTAAAGAGCGGCGAGGCCAAGGACATTGGAGAGATTCTGGGTGAAGCAGACTTCGCCAAGGGCCAAGAGAAATGAAATGAAATGAAAGTATTTTTAACGTCCATGAGGTTAAAAATAGTCTATGGGACAGATTGCTTTTCCATCTGGCTTTTGCATTCAGTCCTTTTCTTGTGAAGTTTTACAATAATCGTTTCCAGCTTCTCAACAAACTCTTCGCTGAATAGATTATCCCAGGAATTAGCTGCCAGAATACCTGCATAATTTTCCCTGCTGTCTTTGAGGGCCTCACATTCTAAAATGAAATGTTTTTCTGTTTTCCGGACGAGCACAAAATACATACTCTTTCTTCCCACCTTTCTTTTGGCCTTTTCCAGCGCCCTGTTTCACAACGGAGTTGATGAGAATTGGTCCTTAATTGAGCAATAAGAGTTTTAGATCTCCAAGAAATATTGACCCCTATGTACGCCTTTTGTTGATGGTTATGAGTG
>JASDQU010270121.1:1591-15377 GCA_032191745.1 Picea mariana
GAAGAGGCCTGTGAACATTGCTATCTGATTCAAAGTGCTATTTCTGTTGCTATTTCGTATATCATTTCTGTGTATTGTGAAGATTATGCTGGATATTTTACTGTTATTCTGTCATTTCTAGCATTTCGTTTCTGTTCTGCATATTTTATATACCTGGTATCTTGCAAAATCCAACATAAACAAAATAACATTACTAATATAATATTCCCTAATTAAGATGTAATGAGCCAATATTAGGGCTTAACAATCTACCTGGAAAGGGAATTCCTTATTCCAATCTAGAAATACTAAAATCGACGTGGTAACTAGTTTTTGCTTCAAAATATCCAAACTTTGCTGACATTCTTCATTCCATTGAAACTTGACCTCCTTCAACAATTTTTCCAACAGGGTTGTGATCTGCGCATATCCCCTAATAAAATTTCTGTAGTACCTTGAATAATCCAATTTTTCTCTTATCTGTCACACTGAAGTGGATGGTGGCAAATCAACAATAAAAACAATATTCTCAGCATCAACCAAGATTCCTTGTTTAAATACTACATGACCCAACAAGATACCAAAAGCTGCACAAACAATACACTTCTTCAATTTCAAATAAATATGGAACTTTCTACATCTATCCAACATTAAGCGAAAATTTTAAATATGATCCTTCAACAAACTAAACACTATCCAATCATCCAAATATACTTCTAGGAACTTTTCAATAAACTCTTTAAAAGCTACAACAACAACTCGGGAAAATACTATTGGTGCATTTTTCAATCCAAAAGGCATAGCTATATACTAATAACATCCCCATTCCATCGAAAATGTTGTATTATGTATATATTCCTATGCAAATGATCCATGTGAATATCGGTGGCAACTCACCTATTCCAACTTTCTCAAAACAGTCTTTTCGCAATTTACTATTTTTAGAAGTTTTTTTGTTCCTAAACTTCTGGGGCCATTTTGAGGGCCTAAATGAAGTATTTTTGGGATCTATCACCTCAATAATAGCCAAATCATTTAATTGAGACCCCAAAATCATCTCCTTGATGATACCTTTCCAACGAGCTATCATGCACCCCAAATGAAGATCGTATGCCAATGTTACGCCCTTGGGAAGTGAATACACCAAACTACCCAAAATGGGGTCCACAAAACTATTGGATTTTCATCTTTCGGGGTTAGGGTTTTGAATTTTCTTTATGTTAAAAATTAATTTGGAGCCTCATTGTAACAATCATCTTCTTGTAAATGAGCGTAGACATCACATCTTTTCTCAGAGATAAACCACCACCATTCTAGCGAGTTCATTAACTCACTGTAAAATACAAAGTTAATGAACTAGCTAGAATGGTGACAACTTTTCTTTGAGAAGAGATGTGATAGCTACACTCATTTGCAAGAATATTGTTGTTACAATGAGGCTCCAAAGGCCTTTTTAACATAAACAAAATCCAAAACCCTAACCCTAGAAGATGAAAATCCAACAGTTTTGTGGACCCTGTTTTGGGTAGTTTGGTGTATCAACTTCTCGAGAGCGTAACTTTGGAATACGATCTTCATTTTGGGTGCACAATAGTTCATTGGAAATTTATTGTTGAGGAGATTAATTTTGGGAGCTCAATCAGAGCCTTATTTTATCATTGAGGTGCTCGATCCCAAAAAAAAAACATTTAGGCCCTCAAAATAGCCTCAAAAGTTTAGGAACCGAAAAAATGCTAAAAATAGTAAATTGCCAAAAGACTGTTTTGAGCCAGTTGTAATAGTGAGGTGGCCACTTATATCCACTTGTATCAATCCTACCTCCTTAGGAATAAATGGTATCCATTTCTTTGAGTATCTGGGGGAGAGGGAAAGTCATTTCTTGAATCTACATCTTGATGAGTTGTTTTCCTTGCTGGAGAAGTTGTGTTGCTTAGCTTGTTGAAGGTTGTCACGAACCTGTGGTTGGAATTGTTGGACCATTTTAACCTGTCAGGATACATGAGAGGACTATGTGCAAAAGGAATATTTTATATTTGATGCAATCTTGTTGACCTTCTTCTGTTGGACAGAAGGTGTTTGGACTGATGTTGCAATGGTTGCAGTGTTCTTTTGTTCACCTTTTGAACATACTATGAAGAAGATGAATTTTTTAGTATGAGATACTACCTTGAGACACTATTTAGGTGGGACAATAGTTGGAACTAACTTTGGTATCCTATAGACATGACCCCCTATAGTAATAATGACACTATGGGGTCGAGATTCATAAATAGCATGGCGCTTCCACATATATGGTTGGCCCAAAAGAAAATCACAAACATTCAGTGGGGAAACATCACATAATACCTCATCCTTGAAGGGATGGATTCAGTATGAAAATCGACACTGCTGGCTGACATCATGGAGGTCTCATCCCTAGCAAAGACACCTGATGTTGTATGGTTGTGGGTGTGGTTTTGTCAAAAACCCCAATTGTTTGACGGCCTCTACTGAGATGAGGTTCTTCTGGATTCTGCTATCAACAACAAGATGAAATGGCGTCCCCTTCACCCACGTTTGAGAATGAAAAAGGTGCTCCCCCTCTTCACAATCTGTTGGTTCTTCTAGTTGAATTATTGCAGTCACGATAATCATAGTAGGGTTTGCGTCGATGATCTGTCTTTTCCATTATTTTTGAATCATATTCTAAATCAGGGTTTGGATCCTTGTCTTTGATCTCAGACAACAATGACTACTTTGAGTGACATTCATTAGTGTTGTTCCAAGAGATTTTTTGGAAATTGCACCACTTTCCAGTTCCCTTCCTTTTCATTTCATTACCCTTCCTTTCCTATGTCTTGGGATGGCTTTTGGGATGTTGTTTGTTAGGGTCGTCTTTATCATGATTTGGTTTTTGCATATTTGCAAACCCAAACTCCTGTTTGTTCTAGTGTTTAAATTTCTACTCAATTTTAACAACATATCGATAAGCAACACCCAGTGATGATATGACTAGAAAATCCATTTTAGTTTGGATATATCTGTGTAGATCCCCATGGTATTCCAGAACTAAATAACACCTAGAGTCTTTGATACCTAGCTTAGTGCGCAAGGTATGGAAGGTATTGGTAAAATCCGGCACTATTTGGCCCCTCTCTTTCCGTAGTGTGGTTCATCTCATGTACTAGTGATCATAGTTTCCAATAGGGAAATATTGTTCCTTGACCGCATCCACAAAATAATCCGAGGTGGGCTTGGCCCCATAGATTGTAGATCCCTCTATGGAAATTTTCTCCTAGTGATTTTCCCACCAATGTTTAACATGGGGGATAGAATTAAGAAGTGCAAAGGTGATATTTTCCCTGTCGGAGAAATTATGAACAGAGAAATAATCTTCTATCATATTTAACAAGTTTTCTAGAACATCTGCATCTATCTGTCCTTCAAATGCGGGATTATCAAAATTAACTTATAACTTGAAGGGTGAGGTGCCACCAAAGTGGCAGCTTGATGAAGATGTGCCTATTGTTATCGGCAGGTGTTGAAGGATGTGGGAAAAATTCTCCATCACTTCGTCCCTTTGTCGAGTGAGAGCTTGCTCAAGGAACAAATTGATAGAATCTTTTTCTCCATTGTTTTTCATTTCTTCCACCATGGAGTATTTCTTTGGCATGCGAGAGTGATTATCCTCAAGAGAGACAAGATCGATACCCAACTTTCTATACTTGGACCGCGTCGAGGACATGAACTGAAAAATGATCAAGAGCAACCTGCTCTGATACCACTAATCCATATTAATTTTGACACAAAATGAGAGAGGAGATATAATAAATAAATGTACAGATATATAGAATATATCTAATAAAATAATAGAGATATATTAGAGATATAACCATAAACACAGACATACATTAATACACAATTTCTATTAATGAGCGAAATGTACAGAACTATAAACTACAGAGTTAATGAACTCACTAGAATGGTGGCAACTTATATTTGAGAAGATATGTGACGGGTATTCTCATTCAAAAGAATATAATTGTTACAATGAGGCTCCAAAGTCCTTTTTAACATAAATAAAATCCAAACCCCTAACCCTGTAAGATGAAAACCCAACCGTTTTGTGGAACCCGTTTTGGGTAGTTTGGTGTATCAAATTTCGGGGGGCATAACTTTGGCATACGATCTTCGTTTGAGGTGCACGATAGATCATTGGAAAGGTATCATCGACGAGATTTATTTTAGGGGCTCAATCAAAGCCTAAGTTTTTCATAGAGGTGATTGATCCCAAAAAAAATTCATTTAGACCCTCAAAATGGCCCCGGAAGTTTAGGAACCAAAAAACCGCTAAAAATAGTAAATTGCCAGAAGATTGTTTTGAGCTAGTTGGAATAGGTGGGTGGCCATCGATAACCACCTAGATTAGAAATATTAATATGGTAATATCTAGAGAATCCATTAGTAAATGAGTAAGTTTATTTTCCTCTGTCATTCTCCAAAACTTCATTTGTAACAAGGTGGGTAATGAAACATGTAAGCAAACATCATTAAATGTCCTTAGATCCATAAAAATTATGATTCCATGTGTTTGCGTATTGCAACGTACCCATCCTTCCATAGGCCATGCATGCCACACCAACAACACACTTCTTTGTTGATTTCGAATTTTTGATAACAATTAATTAATAAAGAAGCATGAAATACATACATGCAATGATTAAGATTCACACTACAACATAAAAGACAAGTGAAAATATACCATGCACAACATTAACTAGAAAGCATGCATATTATAAGTACAAATCTCAGATATAATAATTTAATATGCAGTGGAAATAAATACACAAGAAAAGGAAACCATAGTAGAGAGCATTATCTTTTATAAAATAAGACACCAATTGGCTGCAGACCAAGGACATTCCACCCAACCGCAGACACTATTGTTCCAATTCTCAACAGTAATGTCACCCCCGATCTAGGGATATGAATCCACAAGGATGGTTCCAGAGTGTTATTCGGCTTCTGAAACCAGTCATCACTCAAGCTCTCATAGGCTTCTCCAGCACTCACAACAATCCAACTACCCAACTCTCTTCTACCCATCCTGCACCACACAAGAGAATGGGCCTCCACTCTTCTCTGCCATGCAGTTCCTCAAGCAGTCCTTCTCCTTCTATGGCTCTAGTGAAACTGTTATAGAATCTCCATGCTGGGACTCTCTTGACTCGTAGTTTTGACCAACGTTGGACATAGGCCAAGCATCTCAGACATGCAAACCTCAAAGCATGGTTGGATTACACTAGCAATATCTATAGCCAACAAAACCATGGATGTCCTTCAATGGTATGATTTCCTTTCTCAATCCAAATGAAAATGATGAAATATGAGTGAGTGAAGGAATGAATGGAGTGCAGACTCCACGGGAGAGGACAAACAATGAACAAATTGGGTGAATGAATGCGTGAGGAAACCAACAACAACACCATAATGGGGACGTGAATGAGAGTGAGTGAATGACCAAATGAATGAGAGAATTATCCAATGAGAGAACCCCTTCCACAAACCAGTGACAATTTTTTTTAATTCGTGGGGATCAAGAACCTCTTGGCCTTCCCCCAAGAGCCCACGTAATTGAGTTCCCTCAATTTAAGAAAATGGGTAACTAAAAAAAAATGAAATAAACACTTATCCCCTCAAGCCCCCCTCTCTTTTGGAATCATAGCCCTTTATAACTCTATCCCTTGTTCGTCTAGCAACCAATGATGTATTTATTACTAATAATGATCACACATTACATTTATTAGGCGCACTGGCATTTTAATAATTGTTTGGGAACTCTAGCCTCTCAACAATGTAACAATACATTATTTAATATGGGGGGATCAAAAGGTGGGGTGTTACATCTCCTCCCCCTTATTTTGGAACTGTCCTCAGTGCATATACAAAATAGAGATCAAAATCTCAAAATTTATTCAAAAATATGCGGGAACTCTGCTCGCATGGCATATTCATGCTCCCAAGTATCATCTTTAGGACCGTAGTAGTTACACTAAACTTTTACCATCTCTATAACTCAATTTTGAAGCATTGTGACCTTTCTGTCCAATATTCACATTGGTTGAACCTAAAAGTCTCCCTCTATCTCTACCTGAATCAGATGTCAATCAATAACATGGTTAGGATCATGTACATATTTATTTAGCAAAGATACATGCAATACATTATGCACATTCATGGAAGAAGGAAATGCAAACATGTATGCAATTGGCCCTATTCTTTCCAATATCTCAAATGGACCATAGAATTTGGCTACCAACTTTTTATAGCTACCCAATTTCAAAGAGCTCTTCTTGGGATTTACCTTCAAAAGAAGATGCACCCCTACTTTAAATTATCTTGATTTCCTATTCTTGTTGGAATAAACCTTCTTTCTATCTTGAGCTACCTTTAAATTCTTCTTATTCTTAACCATCTAGTCTCCCATCTCCTTGCAAAACTCAGGCCCAAGTACCACTCTATCTACTGAGTTATCCCAACTTACTGCAATACTGTATTTTCTACCATACAAGGCTTCAAATGGTCTCATCTTCAGTGAAGATTGATACCCATTATTATAGGCAAACTCAATCAAGTGCAAGTAATCTTCTCACTTATATGGCGTATTCATCACATACATTCTCAACATGTCTTCAATCACTCGATTGACCCTTTCTATCTGCCCATTTGACTATAGATGGTATGTTGTGCTAAAGTTACAATTTGTACCAAATCCTTTAAATAATCCCTTCCATAAATTTGAAGTAAACTTAGTGTCTCTGTTTGAGACAATTGTCCTAGGTATCCCATGCAACCTAGCAATTTCCCTCATTTAAATTTTCGCAATATTAGTTGATGTATGAGTTGTTTTCACATGAACAAAATGAGCATCCTTGGTCAATTTATCAACCACTACCATGATTGAATCATGTTTCCTCGTTGTCCTTGGAAAATTTGTTATAAAATCAATGATTATCACTTCCCATTTCTTCTTTGGAATTGGCAATGGTTGTAGCAAAAACGTTGGGTGTCTATGCTTAGCCTTCACTTTCTGATATTCCATACATCCGGCGATGTGATCAGCAATATCCTTTTTCATTCCTAGACAAAAGAACCGGGTTCTTACTGATGTAATTGTTTTTTTGTAACCGGGTTGTCTAACATATGGAACATTATGCATTTCCTTTAATTCCAAATTCCTAAGTTCTCTGAAACTAGGAACATAAATTATATTTTTATGCATAAGTAATCCATCTTCCTTCATCTCATACTCTTCCATTTTCTATTGTACATCTCCTTGTTGTAAGCTTTCATTTACCTGTAGGTAATGCTGATCTGTAACAACAAAATCTAAAATTATTCTCTTCAAGTCCGATTGATGCATACTGACAGTTGTAGCGTGCATGAGACGCACTCTTCTACTAAGTTCATCAGAAACTTTATTTTATTTTCCTTTGATACGCTTGATATCAAAGTTGTATTCACTTAAAAATTCCATCCAGCTTGTTTTCCTGGTATTCAAAGTTGGTTGTTCAAAAAGATACTTGAGACCACTGTGGTCTGTTCTTAATTCAAATATCTTCCCCATGATATAATGCCTCCACATCTTCAATGTGTGAACAATGGAGCAAGCTCCAAATCATGTGTGGCATAGTTCCTCTCGTGCTCTTTAATTTTTATGGACACATAACAAATGACATGTGCATTTTGAGTGAGGACTCCACCAAGTCCTTCCTTGCACGCGTCTGTACATACCACAAAAATTTCATTTGGGTCATCAATTTTTAGCACAAGCACACTAGTGAGTAACTCCTTCAACAAGTTAAATTTCTCTTCACATTCAGTTATCCATTAAAATTTAATTCCCTTCCTTTGAAAATAAGTGATGGGATGAGTGATTTTATAGAACCCGACTATAAAACTTTTGTAGTGACCATATAACCCCATAAAATATCTTGCTTCTGAAACATTCATGGGCGTCAACCATCGTCTAATGGCTTCAATCTTCTCTGGATCCACTACTATACCCTATTCTGAAATAATGTGCCCCAAGTAATGGATGTGTTCTTGATAAAAAGAACAATTACTCAACTTGGCATACAACTGATGTTCTCTCAACACTTGCAATACTAGTCTTACATGATGTTCATCCTCATCCTCAGACTTAGAATAGACAAGTATGTCATCTAGGAATACTATGACAAACTTATCCAAATAATTTCGGAATATGCCATTCATTAACCACATAATACAACAAGTGCATTTTTCGATCCAAATGGCACCACTATAAATTCATAATGTCCATACATGGTTCTAAAGATTGTCTTATGGATGTCTTCTTCCTTGATTCTTACTTGATGGTATCGTGATCCCAAGTCTATCTTTGAAAATATATTTTCTCCTCTTAGTTGATCAAAGAGGTCATCAATTCTATGTAGAGGATACTTGTTCTTCATAGTGGAATTATTCAGTTGTCGAAAGTCGATACACAACCTTAATATTACATCCTTCTTCTTGACAAAGAGTATTGGTGCTCCCCAAGGTTAAATACTTGGACGTGTTATCACATGTATTTTTTGTGGGTCATTCATCCTTATATTTTTTATTTTTTATTCTTAGTCTTGTTTAAGTTTTACTTTTGATCTCCTCCTTATGGTGTTCTTAGGTATTAGCACAAATAAGTTAAGGTTGATGTTGGCTCATATCTTTGGATTATGTCTTCATCCCATCACAAGATTATATGCCATCACCATCACCCTTATGCCACCATCACCCTTATGTCACCACTTCCATTATTGCACCTATGAGGCTTGTGTCAGCCGATCTCATTGTTTTCAGCATCCATGATCTAAAGGAAATAATCTGGGATTTAGTCATTTAAGGTTGTCTAATTGTTTTCTCAAAGATTTGGAATTTGCTCCTAGTTTGGCACTGCATAAACTCCTAAGCTCGGATAGACGCTTCGAAATATGCTACAGATTGGCTAACAGAGGGGAATTAGAGGTTAGAGCTATTGCAGGTGGTTTTATACAATCTAAAGCATATCTATTGTTAAGCCATGGTGTCCAGAAATACCTTGAGTTTTTAGAGCTTTGTTGAATATCATATTAAGGATGTGCTTGTGTTTCCCCTCCTGAGTGTTGCGAATTGAGGATCCACATTACCAACCTACACCTTTTACCTTTTCTATCACCAATTATCAGCTAGTTGCAGTATTCTTAGCTTCTTTTACTACAATTGAGCCAATATTGATGTCAAATCCATTGCACCTATCTCTTTCTTGGCCCTTGTTATTTATGCTATAGAATCTGCTATGAATTATGTTGCAAATCCCCTATTTGGCACTGTGAACCTGTACATTAAACTCAACATTGTTATCCTCTGATCATATAACCTACATCATCTCTTTCCCTTTACAGTTTCAATGGTTATTTCAAATCTAAATTCTATCTACATTGAAAAGTTTAAGAGCCTTTCTTATTAAAATGGTGATGACCTTGCAAATGATGATGAAGTCGTTGAAAGAATCTAAATTTTGAAGGTGATCATCCTTTCATTTTGAAGTGTTAAGGGAAATATTATATTTTCACCTACTAGAGGCATTTATAGGCTCATAGTCCATCTACTAAGACTTTTTTTGTTTTATAGGATTCATTGCAAAACACAGAAAAACACTAAGATTTCATAGCACCTGGTGCTACAAAATCGTCTACACAAATTTTTATGTAGTTTCTCTACCAAAGGATCTACAAAATCACCTAGCCAGAAACATAAAAGGTTCTACAGAATCTACAAAGAAGTTTTATAGGAGGGCACTATGGAATTTCCTTTAGCGGCTACTGTTACAAATTTGATCATAAAACCAAAACACCAAAGTTGGTTTCTCTGAAATGTTTTGTGGAGGAAGATGATATCCATGTTGACTTCCTAGACAAATTTCAGCCTAACCCAATTTGTAATTTGAGAGAAACAATTAAAACACCAGTGCGTTGTGAAATGTGCTGCAAATTCTCTGTTTTGCATAGTTGATTGGATATTTTCCTTGTTGGGAGGTTTCTAGATGTCAAGGAGGGTTCGAATGACTTATCATCGATCAATTAGATGTCAAGGGATACCTGCACCTAAGTTTTATCTCCATTAATACCTTATGCAGTGAGTTGGAAACAATTCATTAAAGAATTCCAACAACTTCCTGAAAATTAGCAGTTTGTTGGATTTTTGTCTCTTTTGACTATTACCACCTATCTCCAAGGTCTAGAATCCAATGAAAGAGATAGGATTCGACCTCGTAAATATATTTTGATGTTTTTTATATTTAATGAAGGAGGGAGATCTTCAAGAGGGGTTGGATTCATGAGCCAAAAGAGGCTAGAGAGAGTAGGAGCATGCAGTTTCCCTGTGTTTGTTCATTTGTCAGCATGAGGGCATTTTATGATTATAATCATTACTGCTATTGGAGACTCCTGAGAGTTGTGATTTTCATATTGTAATTATTTTTCTTATATATCTTCTTATTTGAATATATTTCATATTTAAGGATCAAAGTCTTCCAATGATTTATGGATCACTAAGCAACAGAGGATATGTTGTAATTTTTCCCATTAGTCATTGTTTTATTCAAGTATTTGTTGATTTATTAAATTGAGAGGATATTTGTTTAGTGAACATTCTATCTTATGTTTTCCTTCCTCATTTTTCCATCTATCAACATATATTCTTGTTTTCTATTGAGCAACTTTAGTGCCTTGAATGAGTAGAATGTTTATGACTCCATTGCCCATTGGTGTAGCCTACTGATCTGCAGTTTTCTACCCTCTCCCTTTCTTTCTCCATCTTGTTGATCAACATATTCAAAACCAAATCTATCTTTTACATTTTGATTGGTATTGGTCTTGTCCTCTAGCATTCTGAGGGTGACTCTCAGTTCTAACATTTTTGGAATCGTTGTTGGGGATGGATTTGAGCAAATTGAAAATCTCCCTGGGAAGAACGACATTGCACAACTCTAGCTTTATATGGTGACTGAAGTTGGACATTGATCCAGGTGGATATTGGTGGCCACCCACCTATTCCACTTGGACCCCCACCATTGCTTCTTTCAGTTTTTCAGTTTCCGCATAGTTTACTATTTTCAGCAGTTTTTCGGGTCCTAAACTTCTAGAGCCGTTTTGAGGCCTTAAATGACATTTTTTGGGAAAACAAGGAGCAACATGGATCATAGATCATGTTTCTCACCCAAAAGTTGTATTCCTCGGATAGATATTTATAACGAGGTATAGAATGCATCAAACGGAGATCGTATGCCAAAGTTACGTCCCCGGGAAGTTGATGTACCAACTTACCCAAATGGGGCCCATAGTCTTGGTGCTTCATCTCCTAGGGTTAGGTATTTGGATGTTTAGGGTTTTCCATTGTTTCTCAATAATAATAGGCCTTCGAGCCTCATTGTAACACAGTTTAGGAGGCCAGTAGCCGCCACATCTCTTCTCAGAGATAAGCTACCAGCGCCCTAGCTAGTTTATTTCCATTCTGTCTGTAAGCATATTTTAGTCATTTGTTATTAAAGAAATGAAGTCTTATTTCCATTGCATCTCTGTGTTTATGTGTATTTATGTATTTCATTGTGTTCCTACATAAATCTGGATCAGTGGTAT
Source organism: Picea mariana (assembly GCA_032191745.1). Lineage (NCBI taxonomy): Eukaryota > Viridiplantae > Streptophyta > Pinopsida > Pinales > Pinaceae > Picea > Picea mariana. The sequence goes on from JASDQU010270121.1 coordinate 13,243, forward strand.
CAGAGTGTTTTGCTCATTCTCGATCCTTCTTTGCATGTCCCCAATGAGATCGAGGTATAAGGAGTTCGGGCTCGATCTGGTTGAACCTTTGCAAGATCAACCTCACAAACCCCGACGATCGCCCATGGGGGAATAAAATAAAGATGAGGGAGCAGGAGATCCTATCAAAATGTTTCTCAAGGAGGCCCTTGAGAAACAAAAGGAATGCGATGATGGACAACTTTTCCCAAATTCTTCAACGGATTCCAACTGGCGGTGCATCGACATCTAGAAGCCACTCTGGAGGCACCACTCCTTTTAAGGTACAAGTAAACTTTGACATTCCCATATTTGATGGCCAAATAGATGTAGATTCCATAGATAGATGGTTGAATCTGTTAGAAGGATATTTCTCGGTTCATGACTTTTTCGACTGAGAAAAGATTATTTTCGCACTCTTCAAAGCCGCCCCCCATGTCAAGGACTGGTGGGAAACCCACTCAGAGCAAGAGGGCGAGGGAGAACCCTCTTTTTTCTTGGCCACACCCACTTGGAATTCTTTCTGAGATGCCATCAAGGAACAATATTATCCCATGGGGAGCTATGAGGACAAATAGATACAATGGACTATGTTGCGACAGCAAAGGGACCAAGATGTGCATGAGATGACGAATCTGTTTCATACCCTACGCACAAAGTTGGGTATCANAAACATTTGGTGTTAAAGTACCGCAGTTGTCTGCACAGATACATTCAGGAGGAAATGGAGTTCCTCGACATCTCCTCGCTTGGTGTGGCATATCAATATGCTACCAAGATTGAGCAGAAGTTCAAACAGAAGAAGTGAGACTTTGGGTCTGCAAATCAGAAGCAAGGGAAAAGTACTCCCAAACCATAGAACAAAGGATCAAGCCAAGGTGGGGCATCCCAGGACAACCTGCCAAAGCCACAAGAAAATAACAACACCACAAAGCCAAAAAAGGACACGAGGAAGTGGTGTAAGTTCCATAAGAGCTCCACTCACAACACAAGTGAGTGTTAGGCCAAGAAGTCACTGGTAGCCAATTTGAAGGCTTCTGAATCAGATGCATGCTCTGACTCTGAATCAGAACCTGACAAGGGGAATGACAGGGGGAAGCAGATTATCGATGCAGAGCCCAACGCAATCGTTGCCACCACGAAGATCCAAAAGGAGGAACCAGAAGATCCAGAGGAGGCAGAGCATCTCTTCCATTCCAAGATGTGGGTAAAGGGTTCCCTGTTGCAGTTCATTTTCGACAGCGGGAGCCAGAAGAACCTCATCTCAGTAGAGGTCATGAAGAGGTTGGGTTTTCTGACCACAGCACACCCACAACTATACACCATCGGGTGGTTGCACCAAGGACAGGACCTTCGCGTCAGTCAACAATGTCACCTTCCCTATAGCATCAAGCCCTTCATGGATGAGGTATTATGTGAAATTGTGCCTCTTGATGTTTCTGATGTATTATTAGGCCAACCGTACTTGTGGAAGCGACATGTTGTGTATGAGTCTAGGCCTCGTGCTGTTATTATCACTTTGGGCAATAAGTTGTATAGGATACCGGAGATAACACTGCTTACCACCATCTCTTTGGTTACTGCAAAACAATGCATTAAGCTCATTTCCAAAACCAGGAAATTTATTTTCCTGATGATCTGCCCTCAAGGAAAGAGGAAGATTGTGGCCATGACCTCTATATAGGGCCCCGCTACACGAAAACAATAGATGGATAAGGGCATGGACGATTACGAGGACATCTTCACCTCCCCCGTAGGGGTGCCTCTACACTGTCAGGTAAAGAACCCCATCAATCTGAACCTAGGTGCGTCACTACCCAATGGACCCATCTACCTGTGCTCTGTCCTGGAGAATGACGAAATCAAGAGGCAAATTCAGGAGCTGTTGCAGAAAGGTCACATCCGGCCGAGTTCATCGCCATGTGGGAGCCCGATCATATTGGTGCAGAAGAAGGATGGGACTTGGAGACTCTGCATTGACTATCGGGCACTGAATAAGATCACTGTCCAGAATAGGTACCCGATCCCATGAATTGATGACCTTCTGGACCAACTCAATGGGGAAAAATATTTCAGCAAGATCGACTTGAAGTCTGGGTATCACTAGGTACCAATCG
>JASDQU010270124.1:4191-19104 GCA_032191745.1 Picea mariana
GTGGGTAATGAGCACGTGATCGTGCTTCACGCAGCTATGATGTTTGAAGAACTTTCTCACCATCAGGCTCGCTTGCCACTTTCATCAGTCGTACGGTCTTCTCGGAAAACTCGGTTAGCTGCGGGAAGTGAACCCTTTCCACAGCTCGGCATTTGATAGGAAGTTCGTGTTAGCTGTTGAAAGCAAACAGTCATTTTTTGAAATGGAAGACTTTATTTTCGATTATTTCCTAAGACCCACCACTAAAACCAAAAATTTTCTGAACCGAACAAACTCAAAAATGACTTGAAGCTACTACTGAAAACTATGATATCCACCCAAACTCGGCCAAAAAGACGGTTTCATTTTGGGAGTTAACATACTTCTTCCTCAATCTCTCCATTGAGAAAGGTTGTCTTTACATCCATCTTATGTACTCTCTAACCCATGGATGTTGCAGGGGAAATAATCATCCGGATAGAAGTGTATCGAGCAACAAGAGCAAATGTCTCCTCATAATCTATTCCCTCCACTTGAGAGAATCCTCTAGCAACAAATCTTGTTTTGTGCCTCTCGATGCTCCTGTCAACTGTGTGTTTGATCTTGTAGATCCATTTGGAAGTCACTACAGACTTCCCCTCACGTCTTGGAACAATATCCCACACATCATTTTTCATGATGGATTGATACTCCTCCATCATGACATCTCTCCATACTAGATGACTAGTTGCCTCCTCATAACATGAAGACTCAAAATGAATGATGTGGCTCATAGCTGTGGCATAACATGAATATCTCTAAGGTCTCTTTCTCTCTTGAAAGGTACCATGAGGAGCTGCATGTCCTTCTGCCTCCTGCAACGTTTGACGAGCCCATGCAAGTATCTTCCGACCTACTACAATATCTTTGGAAACATTATCTGGAGCTACAGGATCAATGGGATGAATTTGCTCAACTATCTCCCTCTGAAAGGGAATGTCATCTTGGACCTTATTTGACATATAAAGGTTTCCTCTTGAAACCAATGTCTAATACATATCAAGGTTCCCTCATGGACTCAATGTCTCACAAGACATATCGAGGTTTCCTTGTGAAACCAATGTCTTGGTTCATTCATCTGACCATCTGAGGCACGTCAGGATGAAGTCTACACCATCTTGCTCGTCTGTCTGTTGAAGCTTGGTTGCTTCATCTACACCATGTCTCAGATGAAATCTTGCGAGAAGCCTCTGAAGCCTCACTGCTTCCATGACTTGTGTAATTGGCTACGATATATTCTACGTATGCAGTATTGAGTGTTATAGAAGTATGCTTCCACGAATCTTGAATGATCTCAGGCTGAGGCAACACCCTCTGGTGCACTTTCTGTCAACTACACTCTCTGCCTAGTCAGAACTGTATATCTCCGCAGTGTTTTTTTATCTCCTGAGACATATCCAACTGTACCATACTGGTACACTTGCTCTGCTACAACTTAGTCTTCTCAAATCACAAGCTGGATTAGGGTGCTTACTACAAAGCACTATCTAGCTCTTTGCTTTGAGAGTAGGTCCTCCACTCTCTCTGCAGCTACTCCCGCTGGGATTCTGCAACTGCTTCCTTTGGGACTCTATAACTGCTAAGCACTAAGAATGAGAGTATCGTCTCTACTCTGTCAACAACTGCCCTCCTCTGGGACTGCTCTCTGTGGAACTGGCTCCTCCACTCTCTCCTGGAACACACCGATGTGGCCATTCTCCTCGATAATGAAACGATTTACGACATTTGTCATCGTTCTTTGGACATTGAATGCCCCACCTACACAAATCTGAATCGACTTGTCTCACAGGTACTTCAAAAACCCTAAAAGTTATGTTCAGTTATATGTGTCTTGAATGGTCAATGCTAACCTTATTTTGTTTATGTTTTTCTTGCTCCCGCGCACTGGAAACTTGAATGATGGAGCAGAAAGACTCGACACATGGGTGATATCGCAGTGAGCTTATCTTGTGGACACTTTGGCCTTGGTTAAGCGATTGGAGGCACAAGGTATGCCATCAAAGCAGAGGTAATGACAGTTTCTATCACCGAAGTCTTGAACAATGGTCTTGCACATGTTCTAGAATCCTTCATTTCAAAAGTGAAAAGAAGTGAAATGGCACAAGAAGTCGCACTTTCAAAGTTCAAAGAAGAAGTATAAAGTTCTTAGGAGCACCATTTCTCTGTCTATATTGAAATTGAGCGAGGACAAAGCCATGGAGTCAATTCGAGCCTTATCAGTCAAAGCACGAGTATTTACTTTGAGTCGTGCACAAGCCAATCCAGATTTACAATTTTGTATTGTTCTGAAACCTTTAAGCTTAGACTTGGATTTTCTCTTGATGGCGAAAAAAATATTATCGAACTCCAACAACTATGGCCTTTCTAAGGACCAGGTAGGCGTCATGGATGGAATGTCACCATAAAACCTTGTTGATGGATGAAATGTCACTAGAAAAACAACGCCTAGATTCAACCGAGATTCAACTATAATCCTTGCTGAACTCACTGTCCATACGTTCAAAGACAACCTTGCTGAACTCACTGTCCATACGTAGGAAGACAACCTTGTTGAACTCACTGTCCATACGTAGGAAGACAGGTCCATTATTCATGCAACATGTTAATTGTCAAGGTTAATTGACTGCTTTGCTGCTGCAATGGATCCGTCGTCAAGAGTCCATCTCAGTAGTGTCTTAAAAACAATCCGTCACATATTTGCTTCTGCAAGTTGATTATTATTATTATTTTTTTATATTTACCTGGGCCCTCCCGTGAGGAAGTCTGCCCAGTCCTGCTCTGATACCATGTTGTTTTTCTTCATATGAGATATGATCGATATATTATTACAATGATGAGTGTTCCATATATAGAGAACATATAGTGACCATCCATGAAAGGATGCGTCCCTTGAATAATAAATAACTATTTATTATTATCATTTACTTTATTATATATGATATTTAATAATTAATAATCATATTATTAATTATTATTCTACGAGAATGTCTTCCAATGTTGTCCAAACATCAACAAAGAGCTTTTATTGATTTTTTCGCATTATATCCATCATTGTATTAAAAAACTCTTAGAGAATCTTGCATGCCCATATAAAACTTTATTGCATCTTTGTATTTTTCAAGTTTCCTCTAATAGTCTTGGGATCATAATGAAAGGATAATGTTTCCCCCATATCATTTTTATCTGCTATCTCTTGCTTCATCATCACATTGCTCTCTATAGTTGCACTTGCAATAACTTCTAAGATATTTTCATTGTAATTCTAAGGTATAATGCTTAGCTAGGATTAATGAAAGCTCTCCTTCATTCCTTGCCTTATACCTTGACTATAGAGTAGAGTGATATTAGTAGAGAAAAGACAAATTGTAGTACATTAGGAATTAGTACTATTACATAAAAGCAATTTGATCACTAGAAGAGGATTGGGATAGGAATTATAATTTCGATTCGCAAAGTGAGTATCGAACATGTTGACACGACGTTTAAATTTTTCTACCCATGAAAACTAAAACTTCATCTTTTCCTAAGTTATGGAGCCGCCCTTAGTCCAAAAAGGGGACTCAGAGCCTTCCGTTCCTTTTTAGGTTTCGAGATTCGGCTTTTTTCGAGGTATTATCTTCAACCATCCTAATTTCCCGGTGCCGAAATCCCGAAACCGTTTAACATATTAAAAAATTAAAAAAGGGGGGAAAGAAATAAAGGTCACATTTTCTGTCGCTTTCCACAAAGCGCTCTTTAATCCGTAATTAACTAAGCTCCTAAATGCAATCATCTTTCCCTTAATCTTTCGCGATTCAGGATTTTCTTTCTACTAAAGCGTTTTCGAACTCTCAACCGTCGAACTCCCGATCCTCGTTTTTCCGAAAAGTTAAAAAAGTAATTAATTGTTAACCTTGATTAATCAAAGCATTAATACGTGATTAGTGCCTCACTAATCCCATCACAATTTCGCGATCTGGGGTTTGCTCATGACATATCTCCTGACATCAGGATCCCCAAAGTTCCGAAATGCGAACTCGCGTTTTCTTTAAAACAAAGTCTAAAATTAAGGTTAAATTGTTTTCGAAACAGGATTAGTGATAACTAAGCCGCCTTTCGCATTTCGGGAATTCAGGAAGGCAGTGATTTTCGAAACTCCAGTTTCAAAATCGCTGATATACGACAGTGTTAATAACGGATAAATGGAGATATTCTTGACGGGAAAGCATATCTCCAGGCATATTTTTCCATTAAAACATTAATTTTTCATCGCCTGTGTCTGTACGCTTGTTATAACACAAATTAAAGGTTAATAAGGTCTTGTATTTCGAACTTCATTGTTATCCTTTACATCTGTAGCAAGTCACATTTATCTAGTTTTATACACATTTTCTTTGTAAACAGTTTTCTGGTCCAGTGCAAATATCATGGCACCTAAGAAGGCACCCAAGAAAAGTGAGGAAGTTGCTGAAAGCTCGAATCCAGACGAAGACGTTATCTCTGATACAATATCGCATGCCATCGATTCCATAAAATCCCGGAGGCAGATTTTCGAAACTCTGGATTATGAAATTAAAAATTTTCCTCATGACGTCGACAACAAACTCCAAGATATAACAGAGTCTGAGCTTCACAAAATAGCTACACGGCCGCGACTCATGACTTATAACGACATGATCAATTGGGCCTTAGAGCGAACTGACGTACAGATGAGAAGCATTCTGGACAGTCGAGTGGTTGTCATTGGCTCTTTCAGACCGGAACATGTACAAGTAATGTATAAACTGTCTCCCAGTCCCAAGTATATTTATAATAAAGATTTCGTGAGTGATTTTCAAAGGAATGAATGTTTTGAGTCAGACCAAACGTATCCTGGCATAATAAAAGACTGGTGGAGAAATGAAGCAAAATTCAGGGCAGACACCCATGGTATTTACGCCATAGCCTCATTGAACAAGTATATGGTCTATGTGGCGATGATGTTATGTAGACTTTTCGGGAAGAAAAGTCCCACCCATTTCCCTGCAGAATGGGTACCTCTTTTGCATGAGGCAGCAAAAGGTTACAACTTCAATTGGGATAAGATTTTATCCGATAACATAGCGAAGGAGGTCATGGAATATTAGACTGCAAGATCAAATGGCCGACCAGTAGCCTTTTATATGTCTGCATACATCATGGATGCTATATGCTTCTCAACTCCTTTCCCTTTGATGAATTGGAGTTGGAATCCGACTTACCTGGAGCCTGTTCATGAATATTATTCTAAATTTTGGGAAGAAAACGCCAAGGACTCATTCTATGAAATTTGTCATTTCGTGGTGATACCACTACATCAAAGGTTGTACGGTCGTGCGCCTCCTCGCATTTCAGAGTTGGTCACAGGAAACTTTAGGACAGTTGCTGACTGGTTTATAGAGGAGAATTTCTCATACATCGGATTTTTCGGGTGTTCAATCCCTCCACATGCACTCCCGAAATTTCTCCCTGACAGACTGGTGTGCAGGGAGGTAGCTCATCAAATAGTAACAGGTGGAATTGGGATAGAACTAAAAATGGCTCAAAAGAAGTCTTGGCCAGTTTTTCTCGTTCACATTGGGAAATTTTCATTAAAAATGGCTCAAAAGAAGTCTTGGCCAGTTTTTCTTGTTCACATTGGGAAATTTTCATTGCTCAACTTGGGTCATTCCAAAGTTGAAGCGACAGCGCTGGAGGAGGTCAAATTGGTAGACCTCGAGCAGAGGAAGCACGATCCTACCAGTTAGTGGGAAAACACATGGACCACTATAATATGAAGGCTTATGAACATGAGAAGTCCCCTTGTGATGACCTGTTCAAAGGGACTAGGACCTATGAGGAGGTGTTACAGAGAGTACAGACACTGTCGTCCGACCTGCAAGCTAGTTTTCAGACCTTCTAGAAGCATAGATGGAGTGGTCTGCCCAAAGTATTGCAAGGAGAAGCAATCACCCTTCCTCAGAGACAAGAGGATACTCCTCCAGGCCTCAGACAAGAAACACAAGATAAAGTCAACCCCGAGGAAATTCCACAGGAGACTGAAAGGTCCTCACAAAATGAAGAGGCCTTACAGACAGAAAATCCAGAGACTGAAAACGAGAGGAGGCCCGGGACACCTCCTGAGTCTAGCAAGTCCACTCCCCCTTCATCATCTGCTGTTGAGGTCAATATACCTAAGGCCATAGGAGAAACAGGATCTACAGAGCTAGGAAGTCCCATAGCTTCCTTAACCCCTTTACAGTCCACCTTTGGACTCCCACAGATGGGAGCCATATATGTTGGTGATCTCACCCCTATCTCTAGAGATGAGATCCCTCCTTTTGATTATTTTTTCAGCAAAAAGAGGAAGGTTGTTCTAAAACAAGAGATGTATATGAGAGAAGGGTGTATGGTGAAGATGCATAGGGTCTTGGTAGATGGCCATAACTTGGAGGAGGAGGATTTCTCTACAGAGGTAGCAGGCTCCACAGGAGCCATGGCAACAACAAACCTTTTTATTGTGGAGAACATGAGAGCAAGGATAAATAAGAGTAACCACATAATAGCTCAATTGCAAGATCAGTTGAAGAATGCTGAGAAAAACATTAGAGAAGAGGTGAATAAAAGCTTGGAGCAGGCCAGAGCTGTTGAAAGGCAAGAAATTCAGTCACTCAAAACTAGCCTGGATGAAATGAACCAAAGGATACAAGCAAGCCAGGTGCAAGTTACTCAACAAAAAGAGCTTGTAAAACAACTACAGGCTAAGTTAAATTTAACAGAAGGCCGGGTTGTAGACTTAAAGGCTTTCCAGACCCTCTCGCTAGAAGCACATACAAAGATAGAAGTCAAGCAGTAGAAATTGATCTCCAAAATAGAGATCATCCAGGATTACTTTCAAGAGGTAAGCAAATCCCTTGATAATATTATTTTACTGGAAAAGGAGGCTAAATCAACAAGGAATACCTTTCAGAAAGCAGTTGCATGTTTAAGAAACAGGGAGATGTCGAAAAATCTAAAGCTTTCTGTCACAGAACAGATAAGAGGAGACATCATGCTCAAGGCATGGGAAACGAACATAGTCGAAAACAAGAAGATAGTTAAAGAAATCAAAGACGACTGTGAGGGAATATTTGATTTTTTGGATAAGCAAACGTTAGGTATTGAAAGAAATGGTGCTCTGAGCCACTGGGGTAGATAAAGATTGTGAAGCAACAGTTGAATTGCAAAGAGGGCTTGAAGGAGATTCAAGCGGAAATTTCACAGTTGAAGGAAATCGATGCCAACCTGATAGACAGATGGCTGGTACAACCTAATTTAAAGTTACAAGTGATTAGGTTTGTCGATAAAGGTTTTGAAGACCAGTTTCCAAAGGTCCAAAGAAAGTTTTATCTGTTTGAAACTAAGGATTTTCCGACACCACCTAGAAATTTTGTTCATTTTCTGGAGAAATGTATTGAATGTATAGCATCAAAGGAGGGAGAGACTTCAACTAAACAATGATGTATCGTTCGAAGGCTTACACTATTGTAATGATAGACCAACAAAAGTTAATCATGCAACGATTAAGGTTGCAGTTTTGTAACTATTTTTTCCCCTAACAAGTAGGAGATTGCTAACCATCAAGTATTGACGACCTTGTATAAATACAAGGAAAGAAGACTGAAGAAAGACTTTTTTATTTCTCTAAAAAGGCATTGTGACGAAGTAATTTTAAAGAGACTCTGAATTAATAGAAATGCAGATTGAAGATTCCAGATTTTGTCAAGTCCGAGTTATGTGTTCCCCTGTCTTTTCATCTTTCTTTCATATATTTTATTGATAAATGCTTGACTACAATTTAGTACAACCTATACTGTGGAAATTATTATTCTTGTTATTTAAATCATTTACAATTTTTCCTTTGTATCGGTTATCAACAGATACAAGACTTGAAATGTTTAGATTTCAATATCATATGCTTCATTAATATTTTTCTTGTTTCATAATTTTCTGTTACAACATGAGATTCCTCTTAAATTGATGCCTCACCTTGTTAATAGCTTTATGTTCTTCCTCATATCATGCATGTTTCCCTTCTTTTAAATTTAACTTAGATACAAGAAACGACCTTTGATTTAGTCATCTTATTAATTCGTGTTTTAAAATCATTCTCATTGCATTGTGAAATAGAGATAACAAAGCCTAAAAAGAAAACACAGAATTATATCTCCTTTACCTTTATCCTTCATTCAGTGTTAGTTTCAAGGTAGCCTAACATCGAACTCGGTCTTTCAGATCAAACCAACATCGGTCTAAATTTATTTAACACTATCTTACAAATAACAAATAACCAGGTCGAGTTAGAACGTTCATGGGCAGCAATTGAGAGAGATATCAACATTCAGGAAAACTGGGAATTTCGACAGAGACAGTTGAGAAACCAACTATAGTCTTCACCTTTTCAATCATTGATTTTTCTGTCCTCAACTTCCTCTATCTTTTTAGATGCCTTGACAGTATACTTTAGAGGCTTAAAGTATAAACTCAGAAACAACATAACATATGCCTTCCCAAGTTAATTTTCCATTCAACATTGGTATGTGTTGGCTTTGTTTAGGTGTGATCACCTATCCCTAAGCTTTGAACATAGAACTCTATCTCCATCATATTTTCCCTCATCATTATAAATTTCTTCCTTGTCCTTTCTAAGAAAGGTCTTTTTATCATGAATACAATGCCCCATTTCCACATGCCCTTTAATGCTTGCTCTCTTAACATTAATCTCATAAAATCTTAGAATTGTTAATGGTTAAATGAAGATGAATAAAATCTCACGCTTTGACTACTATAAATGTATCACTTGCCAGTGCAAGTGAAGCAAGTGCATTAGTGTACAAGATCAATATGAATAAAATCATGCACTTATTGATCAATTAAAGAAAAAAGGTTCTATTAGTCATTACATGCCCATGACAAACAACCATGACAAGTGAAGCAAGTGCACTAGTGTACAAGATCAATATGAACAAAATCACTCACTTATTGATCAATTAAAGAAACAAGGTTCTATTAGTCATTTATATGCTCATGACAAACAACCATGACAAGTGAAGCAAGTGCACTAGTGTACAAGATCAATATGAACAAAATCAGTCACTTATTGATCAATTGAAGAAATAAGGTTCTATTAGTCATTACATGCCCATGACAAACAACCATGACAACTGGCTAGTAGATGGAAAACTTGTGCTTGAGTTGTATATTCAATTACACATTGCTTAGATAAAACCTTGCATAAATGTATTGACTTGAAATATAATTGGACTTAATGACTATTGATCTTGACACAATTAAATAAGGAAGATTTCAATGCCTCTGACATAAATTGTTCGACAATGGAACTATGTAGGAATATTTTATGTAAGGTCGAAATGCCAAACAAGGTTTATTTTATGTCTATTCTTGTTACAATGTTCAATTATGTAGAATCTGTTGCCTAGGTTTATCGTTTTGCGACAAACGATACCACAAAAAATAAAAATAAAACTTTCATTAAAAAAACGTTGAAATAAATAATATATTTCATTACTTACAATGCCAATTATACTAATGGTTCACAAAGAAATTCAAGTCTCTAAGGAGAGTCCTATATTTGGTTATGAAATAAATTTTTAGGATTTATGCTTGATGTACAAGTAAAATAACGATTTAGATTTGAAAGTGTGGGTAATATTATTCTCCTCTAACTAGTCACTTTAACCATTATGTAGAAGAATGAATGTATTCATAAATAACTAATATATTTCATTAATTACAATGCCAATTATACTAATGGATCACAAAAATTGAAATTGAAATCTCCAAGGAGAGTCTTATAACTAGTCACTTTAATCATTATGTAGAAGAATGAATGTATTCATAAATAACTAATATATTTCATTAATTACAATGCCAATTATATTGATGGATCACAAAGAAATTGAAATCCTTAAGGCGAGTCCCATATTTGGTTATGCAATACATTTGAATTTGGTTTTAGGATTTATGCCTGATTTATAACTAAAATGACAATTTAGATTTGAAAGTGTAGGCAATATTATTCTCCTCTAACTAGTCACTTTAACCATTATGTAGAAGAATGCATGTATTCACATGTCTGGATAGATTGGGATATAATATATTAAATAAGTGTTTGATTGAAAACTAAACCCTTGGTTAATAATAAGCTGGATTAACATTGTAGCTTACATATATAATCGCATGAAACAATCGACACTTATATTTATATTATTAATTGGATACTTGCACACACCTGACCCCCTTTAACTCGCTTATGGTGGTGAGGCATTAATTTTATTCCCTTTTCCACTAAATTCACACCTAGACTCCTCTAAGAATCCCCTCGGTGCGGAGTTCAGTCATAGCGAACTCCCTCCTCTTACTTCATCAAGGTCTCCAGGGGTCTATATGTCCTAAATTGGACAATTAAGAACACCCCTCGGCTTCAGATCGATGATCTAAAGCGTCTCAGACTYTCTCCCCTTGGAGTCAACTGCATACCCRTTCATAACCCACTCCAACATGCCTTCGACAAGTTATGTTAGAAAATGCAACGATCCTTAGAGAGAAAGATTGGTGGCTACGGTTTATTCTCGGAGCCTCAATTTACTTGATAATCATTCCCTGCTTTGTTTGGTARCTTAGTGAAATAGTGGGGTCCACAACAGATCCATGCCTATCGTTTCCCAACAGTCACTCTTCGATTGACRACTTAGATTTACTCTCGGAGCCTTCCCCATCGGAGCCTCTCCACTTCAWCGTTCAGGACCACTCCGACAATGTTTGCTTTGACGCATCTGAAAATCCTCGATTACACCATCTAACGATCTAGGTTTACTCAAAGGTCACATTCACTCGGTAGATAAGGGTCCTAGGGCCAACTTTATSGGATCCAACCACGCTAGATCCAACAGATGAGATCTTGAAGGACACTCTCTGAGAGATCTATGGTCCTTAGACTTCTCCGTCGCTGGACTCCTACCTCGGTCCTCTTCACAACACCTCCGACATACTAACAACTGGATCCAACGGTCCATAATTCACCACAGCCATACTACGATGGATCAACGATACCTATTAACTCGGGGTCTCCCTCATCGGGGTCCTAATATACTCCTTTCGCTTGGCCACTCCGATGGTAATCCCATCCGACCAATGGTTCTGATCTACTCGTTACACCGAATCAACGACATAAAGTCATACCGATTCAAAACACCGATCCTTCTCGAGGAAATAGTCCGACTCTAGACTTACATTTTAGGGTCTCTACTAAGTATTTTCTGGGACACTACTAAATTCTTAAGAGCTTTAAAATTCACCCTGAACTCATCTAAGGTATTCTTGTTTCAAAGTTTTAAGAAGGACTTGCATGTCCTGTAAACTTTCCATCTAAGGTAGGTGACTTTTCACAGGGTTCAAGGTCCCGTAACCCGTACAAGAACCTCCCAGATGCCAGGGCACTCTCATCATCTCCCAATACAAAGATTTGTCCATATCTTGCGAAATTTCCTCTCAAGGCCACAAAATTCTCATGGACATACATTATACATACACTACTTACGTTCAGGAGTTATAAGATAAATAATGAATCAAACAAGTATATTCCACTTTATCATAGAATTCAATCTTTTCTTACACATCTTTTGCATTCATCTGTCAATCACATCATTATATTTACAACACTAAACTTGTATTAAACAAGTCAAATAAACAATTATATGTTAAGAAATTATAACAACCATCCAACTGACAGTGAGAGGACACCTTTCCTCCCAACCTTAGGCTATACTGCAGAGTGCCTTCCTATAGTATGCCACCTCCGTGCCAAGCCATGATACCACAAGGGAATGATTTAGCCGGTTTCCAAATTTTGGATGATCGAGGAAGGTTACTCTCCTTCCTCCACTGACAATAGCAGAAGTTTCCCCCTTCCCACTGAGCTCAGGGTCCGTATAGATTTATTAGGTAGTTTATCAACTGGATTTCCTCTGCACAAGGGAGTCCCTTCTCTGCTATACAGTCCCTCGACGATCTCCCCTTACCAGTGCCGGTTTCTCTCCAGTAAGTAGCAAGATATAGCTCTCTATCACTCCAGTTTGGATCCGTGTCTTCTCTGTTCCAGGGTGATCATCATAAATTGGACAAGCTTCCTATCTTCTTCAAGGAAATCTCTTTGATTTCTTCTATTCTTCAATATGTGCTCATGAACGCCTCAATTCATTGTGCCCTTAGTCTGTGAGCTCATCGGTCACTCACTCTTCCTCAGAGTGTTCTCTCTCTTCCCTTCACTGTGTGCATTGTTCCTTCGATGCCACTCTTGGTGACTAACTGTTCTCTCTTTTCGTCTTCACTTCCTGTTGGTTGTTTGGTGGTGTTTTCCACCTTTGGCCTCTTCTTCCTCCAATCCTCTTAGGATTCCCCTGACTTCCTGTAGATGCAATATATAGCCTACAGTTCCTATCTTGAAGGAGAAAATCCGTGGTGTCCTCTGTGTCAGGTCACTACAGTTGACCTTTGCCTTCTTCAAGAGATCGAGACTTTCATCAGTTATTAACTACCCCAACTACCGGTCTTGTTCCTTATAACAACTCACGTGGCTCGATACAAGTCTGGTACGCTGGTTGGTATATGTTTTATGCCTTGCAAGCATAAGCTGGCTTGTTAAAAAATCTTCATATTTTCTTCACAAAACATCTCAACTCCACCTCACCACACCACTTCATCAATTCCCACTTGTGTATCGTGGCCAATACTTTCAAGGTTGTTCCCTCTCATTCCACTGTTTGGTGTCTTTCATTAATCAAAACATGATTACAAGCCTCATAAACATAATCATATGAAGTATTAAGAACAATTACATTTATGGGGGAAAGCAAGGTGTTATATTCCTCTACCCCTTAAGGAAACATCGCCCTCGGTGTTTAAAACACCGTGTATATACAATTATATAGAAAACAAAAATGGGTATGCCATTCTCATGGAATATTATATCTCCCATGTAGCCTCATCTGTTCCAAAGTTCTTCCATTGCACCTTGATCTGCACAATGGATTGGTTCTAGAGCATTGTTTCTCTCTTGTCTAGAATGCATTGAGGTTCGTGCTGGAATTCTCCCTTTGGTTCCACCTATGTCACAGTCTAATCAATAACACGATTATGATCATGAACATATTTCTTTAACAAAGACACATGGAACACATTATGAGCTCTAACAATAGGTGGTAATGCAAGTCAGTAAGCTATTGGCCCCACTCTCTTTAGGACTTCAAATGGTCCATAATAGCGGGGTTCCAACTTAACACATGTCCCCATCCTTGGGGAGATTCTCTTGGGTTTCACTCTGAGATACACATGATCTTCGACTTTGAACTCTTTATGAGCTATCTTGTTGTCTGCATAACTCTTCTATCTATCTTGAGCTACTTTAATGTTTTGTCTTATTTTAACCATTGTATGTTCCATTTCCTTCAACAACTCTGGTCCAAGTGTAATCTTGTCCACTGGATTGTCCCAACTGATTGGAACTCTACACCTTCTACCACACATAACCTCAAATATGCTCATCTTCAACAATTCCTGATAACCATTGTTGTAGGCAAACTCTACCAAGGGTAGATATTCTTCCCGCTGCTTGGGTTGATGCATAACATGCATTCTCAACATATCTTCTAACACTATGTTCACTCTCATGGTCTGACCATTTGTTTGAGGATGCTAGGTCGTATTAAACGCCAACTGTGTTCCCAAGCTTGCAAACAAGGTTTTCCATAAAGTTGAAGTGAACTTAGCATCTATGTATGAGATTTTGGTCTTAGGAAGACCATGCAATCTGAAAATTTCTTTCATAAAAACGTTACCAATGTCCACGACTTTGAAAGTATATTTGATGGGGATAAAGTGAGCTTCCTTGCTCAACTAATCCACTAAAACCATGATCACATCATGTTGCTTGATTGTCTTTGGTAAACTAGTAATGAAATCCATGGAAATTGTCTCCCCCTTCCATTCTAGAATTTGCAAAGGCTGCAATAGTCCTGCATGATGCTTTTGCTCAACTTTTACCTGCTGACACTTTAAACATTTTGCAATGTACTCAACAATGTCCTGCTTCATCCTAGGCTAGTAATATAAATTCCTAATTGTTGTTATCATCTTCTGATAACCAGGATGACTTACATAAGGTCTTCTATGGAATTCATCCATAACCAAGTGCCTCAAATCTTCTGAATTGGGCAGATACAACCTGTTGTTATACAACAACAATTCATCAGTTGCAAGATGATATCCCTCATATCTTCTTTCCCTAGGTTCTTGTTGTAACCCTTCTCTTCCTTGATTGAAGAACTCATCTTCTTGTAGGAGAGTTTTAATTCTCTGCTTGATATCAGACTCTCTTACACTTGCTGTTGCTAAGTGTATTGTTTGCACACTTCGATTGAGTGCATCTTCCACTTTGTTTTCTTTTCCCTTGATGTGTTTGATTTCAAAATCAAACTCACAGATCAACGCCATCCACCTAGCCTGTATGGCATTCAACCTTGGCTGGTTGAATAGATATTTTAGACCACAATGGTCTATAATTAGGAATTTGTTTTCTTTTGAGCAAGTAATGCCTCCACATTTTCAATGCATGCACGATTGCTGCAAGCTCTAGATCACAAGTGACATACTTTTTCTCATGCTCATTCAACTTTTGTCATTCATAGCAAATCACTTGCCCTTCTTGCATAATAACTTCGTTAAGTCTTTCTTTGCAAGCATCAATGCAAACCAAGAAATCATTTTCAGGGTCTGTGATCTTTAAAACATGGGCATTGGTAAGAATATGCTTTGACTATTGAAAGTTGGCCTCACACTCTAGTGACCATACAAATCTCTTCC
>JASDQU010270128.1:0-15376 GCA_032191745.1 Picea mariana
CAATGTGGCTCCTTGGCTGCTTCCTTAAAGGATGTAGGTTGACATGACATTAAAGCAAAAATATTGTGTTGTTGAAAGTCATCCAACTGTTGATGGATTTCTCTCAAACTTCGAGTTCTCTGATTCTGTGGTTCAGAGAATGATTCTCTGCTGGAAGTTGAGTTATCCTGTGAGTTATTTGGTTGTCCTTGGACTTGCATTCTTGGAAGAATAGTGTGAGGGGATAACTGTTCTGAATTATCTGTGTTTTCAGAACTTGGCAGCAATGGATTTTGACTGTCCACTTGCTGATTTTCAGAATCATTCCAGAATTTATTTTCCAGAAATTGAACATCTCTGTTGAGAATTAATTTCTTGGTGATTGGATTGTAAAGCCTATAAGCTTTAGATGTTTCACTGTATCTAGTGAAAATACATTTTTCACTTTTGTCACCAAGCTTCTTCCCTAATTCGGAAGGTATGTGTGCATATGCTATGCATCCAAATGTTCGTAGAGGAGCTACATTGAGCTTTGTCCCACTCCATGCTTCTTGGGGAACTTTCATCTGTAGACTGATGGTTGGTGATCTGTTCAAAAGATAAACTGAGCATGCTACTGCTTCAGCCCAAAAAATATTTGATATACATTTCTCTTTGAGAAGTGTTCTTGCTATATTCATGATGGTCTGATTTTTTCTTTCAGCCACTCCATTCTGCTGTGGAGTATACCTTGTTTTTGCTTGCATGATGATGCCTTGAGATTTGCAGAAGTTTGCAAATTCTCTGGAGTTGTATTCTCCTCCTCCATCTGACCTGAGTACTTTGAGAAATTTTCCACTCTATTTTTCATCTTCTTCCTTGAATTCTTTGAATTTTGTAAATGTTTCAGACTTGTGTCTAAGAAAATAGATCCATATTTTCTTGTTGAAATCATCAATAAACGTTAGAAGGTAAAAACTACCACCTATTGACTTTGTTTGCATTGGTCCACATAGGTCAGTGTGAAAAACTTCAATATGTTGTTTGGCTTGATTGGAAGACTGTGGAAAACTAGTTCTCTTATGTTTTCCAAGTATGCAAGACTCACATGGGGGAATTGGCTCTTTAAAGATAGGTAGACCTTTGACCATGGAGTTTTTTTGAAGAAGACTTAGACTCTGAAATGGTAGATGTCCAAATATTGTATGCCAAACCATTATTTCATTCAGGGTTGATGCAATCTGTACATAAGGTTGGCTCAGATTTGCATTTCTGAGGGTAAGGGGAAACATCCTATTTGGAGTCATATAGATTTCAGAAATCAATTTTCTGTTGGGTTTTCTATCATATATTTTGCAAGATGCTCCCTCAAAAAGTACCTTATATCCTTTTTCAATGAGTTTTCCTACACTTAACAAGTTATGTTTCAAGTCTAGAACATGATAGACATTACATATGTCTTTCTTTACATTCTGTTTAGTAAGAATAGGAATAGTTCTCTTTCCTTGAACTTTGACTAAATGATCATTTACAAGTGTAATATTAGATGAGATTGAAGAATCAAGGCATGAGAGTAATTTTTTGTTACCTGTCATGTGATTGCTGCAACCACTGTCCAGCAACCAAAGATCCTTAGTTT
Organism: Picea mariana; assembly: GCA_032191745.1. Lineage (NCBI taxonomy): Eukaryota > Viridiplantae > Streptophyta > Pinopsida > Pinales > Pinaceae > Picea > Picea mariana. Next base: position 1,598 of record JASDQU010270128.1, read on the forward strand.
GATGTTCAGTCTTGTGGCATGAGAGAAACATACCTTCTGAGTTTTCTCCCGTGTGATTTGACACATGTGCTCTGCCTAAGAGATGATCTGCCTGCTTCTTCCTGCATTTAGATTCATAGTGCCCATACTTTTTGTAGTAATAACATTGAATGTTAGTTTTGTCATTTAATCTTATCCCTCTACCTCTTTGAGGCTGGAAATTCTGATGTTGATTTTGTTGATGATTTCTTTGACCTTGAAAATTCTTATTTGGATATTGTTGTATGTTCCCTCCACTGGTATGAGGGTTACCTTGATTGCTCCGTCTTCCTTGGTGACCTCCGCTTCTTCCTCTGCCTCTCCCTCTGCTGAAGGAGAATTGAGTTTTGAAGGCATTTGAGATTGACTCATCTGCGAGATGTAGTCTTGTCTCATGTGTCACAAGAGAACCAATTAGTTCATCTGTTGAGAATCTTGACATATCCTTGGATTCAAGGATGGCTGTTACCACCATTTATAATTTATTGGGTAGACTTCTGAGAATTTTCTCAACAATTCGTTGATCAGTGATGGTTTCACCAATCAGTCTGATCTGGTTCACGATTCCCATGACTCTGGTCATGAACTGATCCACTGTTTTGGACTCTGTCATCCTGAGAGTCTCGAATTGTGTCCACAAGGTCTGCAGTTTAACTATTTTTACCCTGTCATTTCCTTGGTAGGACAATTTAAGGATGTCCCATGCCTATTTGAAAGTACCAGTGCCTGTGATTTTCGAGAAAATCGAATCATCTACAGAATTCTGTATCCAAAATTTGGCTTTGTTTTCTTTGGTCCTTAGAGTTGCCTGAGCAATTCTCTGCGCATTTGTCATGGCAGTGAGGGCAGCTGGATCTGGTTCCACATATCCGAGATCCACTAGTTCCCATCATTCTTGTGCTTGCAAGAATGACTTCATTCGAAGAGACCAAAATTCGTAATTCTTACCAAGAAGAATTGGACCCTAAGTTGGGCCTAACTAGATGACGCCATGATTTTTTTTTGAATTAAAAAAAATTTACAGAAGTACAGAGGAAAATTTTGTATTTACCTCTGATCGTTGATTTCTCGATGGCTGAAGGGAGCTTATCGGGCTTGAATAGGCCTCATTCAATGTGCAATATGACCACTCGGCTTTCTTTTAAAGTGCTACGGGCTTTTTCCGTTGATTTCCTTTCAAAATGTCGAAACGTGAAAATTCACCTTTGGACTTTTCAACGGTCCAGATCATGCAGTGATTTGACGGTCCAGATCTTATCGAGATTTTGCGAATCAGGATTTCACGAGTTCTGATGTCGAGTGTTTTTTATTCCTCGAATCCCTGATCTCCGATTTTCCGATGGCCCGTTCCTTTCGGGACTTTCCCGATTCCTCTGATCTCTGTCACGTGTCCCAACAAATGAACGTTCATTATCTCTCTTCGCAATTTCATGAATGGATATGACCCAGACGTTTCGTCTCCAGGATCCGCAAAATGCTAATGCACCGATTGACTTGTTTGACGAGATGACTTCATCTGGGCCCTGCAAATGGAGGGTTCCTCCTGTCGGGATTTCGGAATTCGGAGTTTCGAAGTGCACAAGATCATTGTCCTTAGGATTCGCAATTTGCCGAATCCTGATATGTCGATGGTCCTTTCCTTGTCAGAGCTTTTCCCAAGTCCTCGGATTTACACCATGCATCCTTGAAATATGAACGGTCCTGATTCAGCCTCGGGATATCGCGACTTGCGATGCTCCAAATTTCTATCAACGTGAAACCCCGATTGTCGAAACGCCGATGGCCGCTACGATGTTCGCCATGTGTCTGGACAAACGGACAGCTGAGATCTTATCACTATATCGTGTATCGTGATTTTGCAAGTTGCGATGACAATTTTCTTTGACAGCTTGAAACCCCGAATACCGAAATGCCGACGGGTGATACGATGTTCTCCATGTGTCCGGACAAACGGACGACTGAGATCTTATCGCTATATCGCATATCGTGATTTCGCGAGTTACGATGCCAAGTTTCTTTGACAACTTGAAACCCTGAATGTCGATATGACGATGCGTTGATCTGCTGCCACCTGTCCTCTGAGATGGACGGCTCACAAGTCTTCTTGGGATTTCGTGATATCGCATATCGAATTTTTTGGAGTGCAATTGTCTTTGCGTATCCAACTCCCGATTACCGATATTGCGATGGAATAGGATCTCGCCATGTGTCTCTTGATGGATGGTCAAGACGACGTCGGGATTTTAGAAGTCAAAAATTTTTCGTTGCACTCCAAACGACTAACCGTCGTGCACCTTTTTGTTGATCTAAAGGTTGTCGGTCCTCTGCGCAAGATCTCACGGATGAAATGCTTCTGCCTTTTCCGCGCTCTCCTTGTCCCTTCTAGACTGGTTTTCCACTCTGGATTCGTTCACAGGATGAATCTGACGGCCTCAGTGGCTGTTCTTTTCACCTATGGAAGAAAGATTCGTGAATCTTTCAAAGATTTGAAAGAGTTTCATGACTTCTTCTTTATTTTCTACAATCTTTGACAGATTTGAGTGATTTCCCGTAAATCTTTAAACGATTCTTCCTTCTGCATGAATCTTTAACAATTTTGTACATTTTCTTCGATTTCTTTAAGCGAACTTTCGCTCTGCAGCCCTTCTTCATCAATATTTGATGATTCTTGAAAAATTGAGTAGGTTTCTTTAAAGTTTCTTCTTCTGCGTTCTCTTCATCCAGGATCTTTTGAGCGTTGTACGCTCTGCTTCCTCCGTAAGCTTCTTACGACGATCTTTTGATAGTATTGCAGACAACTCTCCAATCCTTGTGAAAAGTCTGTGCCGCGTGCTCTCAAGATCCGTGAAGCTCTGTACTTTGAGGATCGTGTGGCTCTCCAGACTGTGTGAAGAGGCTTACTGCTGAAGCTCCAATACCATGATAAATTGTGAAGCAAAAGAGAAGTGCAGAGAGAAGAGAATAAAACAGTATATTGAAATGTATGAAGAAGTACAAAAGAAGTACAGAACATACAACACACGATTACAATGCAAGAAGTTTGAGCTAAATATGCTCACGAAAGACAAGAATAGAAAGTACAACTGTCCAGTACAGTTGGCAGTGTACAGTCAGACTGTTGAGGGTACAATATATTTAACACTTGAAAAGGGATTAACACTATACAAATAAAAAAAAATGAGTTTACAATATGAAACAAAATACACTATATATACAAAAAAAAGATTAACATTATGAAATGGGATTTACACCATATTAATCAACAAAGACTTCTGCCAGTAAAATTTCAATGTTGTTCAAGCACTGAGCTAAAACGCCTCCACCAGATTTGCAGTCAAGATTAAAATGTTGTGTGTGGATATCCGTCTCGTGTTAAAGGAAAAAAATAACAAAATTGCTATCTACGCGAAATAAGGTAAATGAAAATTTATAAGGTAAAACTGTACCACAGGAGAGTTTCCCACTATTTATGCCTTTCCAAGCATTGGCATGCTGTCTAACATTTAAAGGTTACTCTCTTTCACCAAATGTTGAGGTTCAAAACACAAGTATTTTTCCAATTTAATGCAGGAATTGACACAATCAACATGACATGCATAAATATTTAATGATATCGTTGTGACCCAACATTAATAAATATGATGTATATACACAAATGCAGGGTAACTAAATAAAATAGATGACACTTAATCTACCAGATCGCAGAGTGAATAATGAAGTTGTTGGGTAATAAAAAAATCATAAATCTCTGAATTATATCACCAAGAAAACGCGTGGTATAGAATTGTGTGATCAGAGAAATTTTAAATCGTTTTCTTGCATTGGTAAGGGCATAAATTTTGCCTTAAGGAAAAGGAAAGAATGAATATAAAAATTTCGCAAAGATAACTAAATAAACTCGGGCTAAGATCTATTGCTATCCATTAATACCTGATATCACTACACAATACATCTAATATCTCTATCGAATATATTTTCTTTCAATCAATATTTATTGGCCGCCCGAAATGTTTTTGTTAATACATTGTTGTCACAATAAATGTATTTCAAAGTTATTTGGGATATTGCTGAGCAAAACAAAAGGATCGTTGTGTGATTGAATGCATAAATCACTATCACCAAGTTAAGAAAAAATGCAGGTGTATAATTCCAGGATGTCAATAAACGTAGGCTATCTAACATTTATAAAAATTTCATAGCAGATAATACAAATGATTTCCCAAAATCATTCTGTAAACATTTATTTCTAAGGAGAATTTAACACCATAAAAAATATAGTAAAAGTCCATGACCACGGGTTTCCTAGCAAGGGTTCCTAAACACGCGGGTGTAAATAATAGGTTCACTGGTGTTGGGGTCAGAACAAGAATGCAGCCAAATGATGTATCTCTCATTGCTTAAACGCACACTGAAAGGGCAGGTTATACAAAGCAAAAAACACAGACCAGAAAGGGTCGATCTCAGGTTGAAGATGTTCTAAACTTCCAATGCTACGGGTCTTAAGTTTATGTTTCTATTGGGTAAAAGAGAAGCCATTAAATGGGTTTCTAAATATACTGTCAAAAACACATAACGTTGCCATCAAATAAAATGCAGATGTAAAACCAATTGAAAATGATGACAAAAATGATAATTAATAATGCCAATAACATGAAATAAAATTTGAAGTCTAGAAGGGTAAGATCATAATCTAAATCATGGAAAGGTCTTTGTGCAATGAGTGGGAAAAATGTTGACTTTAAAATGGTAAAACGCAGAGTTAAAAAGGCAGGGGTAATCAGCGGTTCGCGGATAGGATTGATAATAATGGCATAATTACTCAACGCAAGAAGACACAAAGATCGTCAATCACACAAGAACAATCGACATGGGTAGATGACTGGGAAAACATCCTTCTCTCATCATCCATGCACAGAAAATTAGGGCATTAAGATATATAAGTCTATTAACACCGAAGTGGCGACCATCAATCTGGCTCTTGGTCAACTCCTCAGGTGTGGACTGATGATCTAGGGATGAAGATGAACTAAATCACAACTCTTCACAATAAATCAATAAAACCAATAGGACAACCATAGCATTCAGGGATCCAATGCCAAGGTAATCAAGTCAAGAAGCGAGCTTAAGGCTATGGGGAATTTAAGTTCTCGGTCAAAATGCTAATTCAAACAGTTTCTTTACTCAATTAAAAGTACATAAGTGGAAGCGTAAATTCAATAGTAATATACCCTATAGAATAAATGCATGCGTACCATATCCCAATTCGCCCACTTCGAGTCGTTGTTCTATGCGCTTCATCCCACTCCCGCTCACTGACTGATGTGACTTCACCTGTACCTCCGAGCCAATGCTAGGGATACTCTTCTTCGCCCTTAGCCCCCCGAGCCACAAAGAGTCCATGCACATTAATTCAGAGAACAACTAGCTCTAAGCTCGCCTCGCAAGGCCAAGCTACCACTCCTCACCGAGCTAGGTATCCCAACTGCAACAAGATAAGCAGTCAAGTCTAAAATTCTGTAGCGTAACATTACGCATAAAAGAAGAGATATATAATCATAACATGTAATAATATGAACATATGTCATATATACAACAATTAAACCCAATAGTCCACTCTGTGACCCGATCGAGATTCCAAAGGTTTAATCGATGCCCCTGAATCCCCGAGGTGCAAAATCTTGCACATTGAGGACAACCGAGTCAATAGCACCTATCTATATCAATACAACAAAATAACATGTCATCATATCCATAATGTTGCATAATCATAATCAAATTCCCAATAGTATAATAATATGGATCACATGCAAGCAAGTGTCCTCAAATAATAAGTTCCCTGAGTGTGTGCAAGAGTGAGATATTACAATAAATAGTTGAAATATAATTCGAAACTTCTTTTGAGAAAGAGACATACACCATCACATGATTTATCATTTCCTCTTCCTCTCCACACAATACACATCTACTTGGACCAATAAAACCTCTTTTTCACAAATTATCCCAGGTTAGAACTCTATCTTCAATCATAACTCTATTTTCAATCAATAGCCAACTAAATAATTTAATTCACTAGCGTATATTCCAATTCCATACATCCATCAACCAATCCTCTGAAACATCATCAAGATCATCTAAAACTTGTACCTCATAGGCTTGTTCTTCTGAGACTTTCCCACCTTTACCATCCCAAGACCAAACAATTCAATCATTCTCATATGATAAGACAAAACCATAATGCTTAATTCCCCTCACATAAGTATCCCATTCATCGTTTTTCTCTTGAGAAATATAAGTATCTCCACTCTTTTCTAGCTAACAACTTTCAAATTAGTTGTATCCATAGAAACAACATGTGCAAGAAACTGCAATCCTTTTGCATGAAGTGTAGCTCCTAACCATAAGAATATATTACTTCTTGTTTCAACAGAATTAAAATTGAATGCAGCCAAACGATGTATCTCTCATTGCTTAAATGCACACTAAAAGGCAAGTTATACAAAGTGGAAAAGACAGACTTGAAAGGGTTCATCTCAGGATCAATATGTTCTAAACTTCCAATGCTACAAGTCTTAAGTTTATGTGTCTATTGGGTACAAAAGAAGCCATTAAATGGGTTGCTGAAAATACTGTCAAAAACTAATAACGTTGCCACCAAATAAAATGCAGATACAAAAGCAATTGAAAATGATGACAAAAATGATAATTAATAATGCTAACAACATAAAATAAATTTTGAATTCTAGAAGGGTAAGATCGCAATCTAAAGCATGGCAAGGTCATTGTCCAATGAGGGGGAAAAATGTTGACTGTAAAATGGTAAAACGCAGAGTTAAAAAGGAAGGTGTAATCAATGGCTCACGGATAGGATTGATAATAATGGCAGAATTACTCAATGAAAGAAGGTGCAAAGATCCGCAATCATATAAGAACAATCGACATGAGTAGACGATTGAGCAAACATCATTCGCTCATCATCCATATAGAGAAAATTAGGGCATTAAGATATATATGTCTATTAACAATGAAGTGACGACCGTTGATAAATCTCTTGGCTGACTACTCAGGCATGGCTTGATGATCTAGGGACGAGGATGAAGTAAAGCACAACTCTTCACAATAAATCAATAAAACCAATACTATAGTCATAGAATTCAGGGATCCAATGCCAAGGGAATCAAGTCAATAAGTGAGCTTAAGGCTATGGGGAATTTAAGTTCTCACTTAAAATGCTAAGTCGAACACTTTCTTTACTCAATTAAAAGTATAGAAATGAAAGCGTAAAGTCAATAGTAATCTACCGTGTAGAATAAATTCATGCGTACCATAGCCCAAGTCCCCCACTTCACCAGTACCTACGAGCCAATGCTAAGGGTACTCTTCTCCTTCCTTAGCCCCCCACGCCACAAACGGTCCATGCACATTAATCCAAAGAACAACTAGCTTTCAGCTCTCCTTGCAAGGTAGAGCTACCACTCCTCACCGAGCTGGGTATCCCAACTACCACAAGATAAATAGTCAAGTCTAAAATTATGCAGCATAATGTTACACATAAAAGAAGAGATATATAATCATAACATCTAATCATATGCACATATGTCATATATACAACAATAAAACCCAATAGTCTACTCCCTGACTCGATCTATATTCCAAGGGTTTAATCGATACCTTTGCATCCCCGATGTCCAAAATCCTGCACACTAAGGAGAACCAAGTCAATAACACATGTCTATATCAATAAAACAAAACTGCATGTTATCATATCCATAATGACTCATAATCATAATCAAATTCCCAATATTATAATAATATGGATCACATGTAAGCAAGTGTCCTCAAAGAATAAGTTCCCTCAATGCATAGAAGAGCAAGATGTTACAATAAATAGTTGAAATATAATTCAAAACTTCTTTCGAGAAATCGACATACACCATCACATGATTTATCATTTCCTCCTCCTCTCCACACAATACACATCTACTTGGACAAATAAAACATTTTTTTCACAAATTATCCCAGTTTAGATCTCTATCTTCAATTAGAACTCTATTTCCAATCAATAGCCATCTAAATAATTTATTTCGCAAGTGAATATTCCACTTCCATACATCAATCAACCAATCCTCTGAAACATCATCAAGATAATCTAAATCTAGTACCTCATAGGCTTGTTTTTCCGAGACTTTCCCACATTTACCATCCCAAGACCAAACAATTCAATCATTCTCATATGATAACACAAAACCAGAATGCTTAAGTCCCCTCACATAAGTCTCCCATTCATATTTTTCTCTCAAGAAAGATAAGTATCTCCACCATTTTCCAACTAAAAACTTTCAAATTAGTTGTATCCATACAAACATGTGCCAGAAATTTCAATCCTTTTGCATGAAGTGTAGCTACTAACCATAACAATATATCACTCCTGGTTTCAACAAAATTAAAATTGACTAACCATATTCCCATTAGAGCACTGTACCATTTATAGCTATCCATCAAATTCAAAATAATATTGTGACTTGAAGCCAAGTAATAAAGAAAAAATGATTTTCCTAAGATGGTGGCTTCAAGGACATGAAAATAAAACCAACAATTTAAGGACATGAAAAACAAATCCAACAATTCAACATAGTACGATGCCTAGAATACCCATATGAACTCTACTTTTTTTTCTGGGGAAAATATCTATTAAATTCACAGATTTATTTCCCATAGAAACAAGATTCCCAATGTTTCTGTACTTGAATCCATATGAAATATGTAACTAAAACACCATTGGGCAGGTAGAAAATAGGATCAATAAAGATACCAAGTGTTTTGTATGTCAAATTGAAAACTCAAACCATTCCTTTCCTCATGACCTCCATAATATTAACAAGAAAAGACTCAAACCATTAACCATTTATAGGCTTGCACCCATTGTGTCTTACCCCATATCATATCATATTCATGTATCAACTTGTGAGTGAGAGATCAATGAAATCCCCCAAGTTTTCCATGGACATTATTGTACTGGAGTAGGTGTGGTAACCTCATGTGGAATTAGATAGACATTATTGTATTGGCGTAGGTGTGGTAACCTCATGTGGAATCATATAGATATTATTGTTTTGGTAACCTCATGTGGAATCACATATATTTGGAAATATTTTCCCTCTAGCCATACTCATAACTATATAATCATTACATTAGTTAAGCCCTAAAATGATTCAAATGCATCCTTTAGTGTGAAGGGTAGAAAATGAAATTTAGAAATCACCTTCTCGCATGCCTAAGTATTATGATACACAAACTTAGGAAAGCAAGGAAACCCTAGAGGAATTTTATTAAGTGGAGTCATGCCCTTGTTATATTCGCTTAGGTATATATGTATATAGTTATATTGACTTAGGTAATCAAGCTACGTTCCTTGAGAATAGGAATGAGTTAGAGTCTTTCATTTCAATTATCAAATATATGGTAAATGATAAGATGCAGCAATATATCAGAAGGGGTCATCTGCATGGGTCCAGAAACAAACCTAAAGAGAACCATGTAGTCTACAGAGAGAGCGATGATGCAATGATGCCTCATGTTGTACAGGTTGAAGCCGATGTTGATATAGTTCAGTGCCTATATTGATTCTATCGAAGCCTTCAGGTTGGGGGGCTCTACACGATGAGCACTAGAGCAACGGTGGGTGATGTGACCATCTCCATCGTTGGTTTAGTGACACAGCTCTGCAGAACATTTCAGATACTCTCTCTCTCTAGTTCTTATCTCCCACATTCCAATTCTCCATCTATAACTTTAGTTGCCTCTAAAGAGAAGGTCGTTTTAGGAATCGTTGAAGGGATTCTTCTAGCAGTGGGTCTAGTTGATATTCTTGTTGGATCTTGCATCAATCTTGATTTGCACAGACCTTGTTTGAACCCTCCCAAAGGTCGTGACAATACAGGGCACACTGGTCCTCTGGTTTCTGTGCCAATTGGGTGCTCACCATCCTTGGATTTTTCTCATTACAATGTGTAGCTCAATGCCACTAGTTACTAGATTCATCTTGATGCCCCGTGCCTATGGCTGTTATTAATATTCATTCTCCTCATAGGTTGTGATAGCCAATATTCGTGCCAACGTTTGAATTTGATTATATAGAGAGAGACTTGTCGCCTATATTTAATTCTAACAATTAATATTTTGAATATTTAGCACAGTGAAAATATATATCATTGTTTTGATGATTGTAAGGAGTGAATTGAAGGCACCTCTGAGTTTTTCTTGAATTTGAATAGTTGTTTAATGAATCCAACTATTGGGGCTTCCCTGCCATCATCTTAAAAACGTTTCTGAAATTTGTTTGAAAATTTTTGGTGCATTTTTAAAGCTTTTAAGATTTTCTTTGACGATTTTTTTTAGCTGAGTTACGTGTTTGAATCCTGTTAGATTCATAATAAAGAAAATAGTAGAAATATAATGGAAATAATAGAAGTAATCAAGAAACTATGAAGAAGAGAGATAAATAAAGAGAACAACTAGCTCCCATATCGCCTCTCAAGACTGAGCTACCACTCCTCACCGAGCTGGGTATCTCAACTCCCACAAGATAAGTGAGTCAAGTCTAAAATTCTACAGCATAAAATTACACATTAAATAAGAGATCTATAATCATAACATCTAATTAGATGCACATGTGTCATATATACAACAATAAAACCCAATAGTCCACCCCCTGACTCGATTTGGAGTCCAAGGGTTTCATCGATGCCTCTACATGCTCGAGGTCCAAAATGTTTCACACTAAGGAGAACCGAGTCAATAGCACCTGTCTATATCAATAAAACAAAATAACATGCCATCATATCCATAATGCCTCCTAATCATAATCAAATTCCCAATAGTATAATAATTCGGATCACTTACAAGCAAGTGTCCTCAAAGAATAAGTTCGCTCAGTGTGCGCAAGAGCAGGATGTCACATACACCTGCTCTTGGTCTAAACCTTGTCCAGAAGTTTGAAAATATATAAGTGCCGAAATAATGTGTATCACAGTGTCATAAGTATATCTATCAAACAAAAATGGAGACTGTTGGCACATATCATATCCATCCTCCAATATCATCGAGTGTGGACTATAGTTGTCCCATTGAACCTTGACGTAATATATTGTTCGACACCGTAGCTGTCGAATGCGATGATCCAAGATGAATATCGTCTCATCCATGAGAGCCCCCTCATCTGATACCTGCAAGGAAATCATTTCAGTAACATGTGTAGCATCACTAATTTAATGTCTTCAAACAAATATGTGAAAACCATTGTGCATACGCCTCAAAGAATCGGGCAAGGCTAGTCGATAGGCCACAGGCCCCTCCCTCTTTACAATATCAAAATTTCAGATGAACTAGGAGAGAGTTTATCTCCCTTTCTAAACCTAATCAAACTCTTGTGTGGTTTTACCCGTATGAAGACAAGATCTCCATCTTCGTAACAATGGTCGTCACGGTGTGCATCGACATAACTCTTTTGTTGATCCTGCGCTTCTTTCATGATTTGTATTATTGTTTTCATTGGATATTCCATTTCCTAGATCATTTATGGTCCCACCAGAACTATATCCTCAAGCTTATCATAAATGAGAGGCATATGATATGGTCTCCCTTAAAGGAATTCCAAAGGCGCCATCTTAATGGTGCTTTCGTAACTGTTGTCATAAGAAAATTCTACTAGTGGCAAGAATTCTTCCCAACACTTTTGTTGGTCCATTAAGTACATGCACAACATGTTTTCCAAGCTCTGGTATGTTCGTTCAGTCTGTCGTAAGTATCTGGGTGATACACAGTACAATATTTAAGTTTGGTTCCCAAGGCCTCTTAGAAGCTAGTCCAAAATCATCGAGTAAACACCAATCCTCGATCAGATATAATCCTTTTAGGCATGCCATCCATCCTCACAATCTCATTGATGAAAACTCTAGCTATGTCAAGTTTCTGATACGTCGTACGCACAGGAATAAAGTGAGCACTCTTCATCAGAGTGTCGACTACAAAAAAAATCGAGTTGTGTGTCCTTTTCGTCAATGGAAATACAACAATGAAATCCATTCAAATAACCTCAGGTTTTGATTCCAGAATAGTGTGTCATTGTATTCATCCTGTTGGATGTCTATGCTCAAACTTAACCTGTTGACATTCTAGACATCTGGCCACAAATTTGACTATGTTTTCCTTAATTCCTTTCTAGAAGAATAAGGGTTTAAGTTCTTCCCTCATCTTCTTGATTCCCGGGTGAGCCATGTACACTGCTTTGTGAGCCTTGTTTAGGATTAAACTCCTCAAATCGTCATTCGCTGGTAAGTAAATCCAATTTTTAAACCTCAAAAAATACATCGTCATCAAATGTAAATCCTTCAAATCTTGGTACCATCATTGTGTTTTATCTGATAAAATCCTCGACCTCTTTGAACCAGTCATCGCCGGGCTGTAAAGTTAGAATATTTTCATGTAGATTCATCTAAAGAGGTAACATCGAAAATATGTGTGGTCTTCGACACAACGCATATGCTACTTGGTTCAGTGTTCCTTTTATGTAAGAAATCCTGAAATCTTACTTGCTAAGCGATTCTAACCAATTTTGTTGTTGTGCATTCAGGTCTCTTTGTGTAAAGATGTGTTGTAGTCCACAGTGGTCCGTGTTTAGTTCAAATTTTTTTCCAACAAGGTAGTGTCTCCAAACCTTCAAAGCCTATACAATGCATAACAACTCCAAATTGTGCGTCGCATAGTTCTCCTCATGCCTTGTCAGTTTCCTCGAGATGTAAGCGATCACTTGAACGCATTTCATCAAGACTCCGCCTAAGTCTTCCTTGAAAATGTTAGTGCATACAAAGAAGTTTGCATCCATGTCAGGGACCTTTAGTATCAGTGTTGTTGTAGGCATCTCTTTGAACCTTCGAAATTCTTCCGCATATTTCTTGGTCCAAACAACCTTCTTGTTCTTCTTCTACAATTCCATGATCAGATTTGCTATCTTTGAAAATCCATTGATGAACCGTCGATAGTATCCTGCTAAACCCATGAATCTATGCACTTCCAGGGCATTCGTCGATGGAGGCCATTCCATAATAGCCTTGACTTTGATGGATCCACGACGATACCTTCGCCGAAGATGACATGCCCTAAGTAGTGAATCTTCGATTGATAAAATGATCATTTGAACAATTTCTCATACAATTTGTGCTCTTGCAGACACTATAGTACCAAGCATAAGTGCTCGTCATGCATCTCCATCGCCTAAGAATAAATAAAAATATCGTCAATGAATACTTGGAAAAACTTGTCCAAGTACTCGCGGAACACCCCGTTCATCAAACTCATAAATACCCTTGGGGTGTTTGTCAGTCCAAATGGTAAAACAATCAAATCATAATGACCAAAACTCATCTTAAAGGCGATCTTAGGGATGTCATCGTCCTTGATCTGTAACTCGTGACACCCTGATCGTTAATCGATCTTGGAAAACATCGTCACACCCTTCATCTGATCGAATAGATAATCAATCCTTGGTAATGGATATTGATTCTTGATCGTTGACTTGTTCAATTGACGGTATTCATTGTAGAGTCTCCATGACCCATCCTTCATTCATATGAAAATAACAGGCACACCCCACGGTCACACACTCGGACATATAAGTCGCAGGTCCAACAACTTCTTTAGTTTCATTCTCAACTGCTGTAACTCTAGGGTTGACATACGATAAGGTATTCTCTCTATTGGTTCAAT
>JASDQU010270129.1:0-11588 GCA_032191745.1 Picea mariana
TCAGCTGCTACACTCTCCTACTTCACACGTGAATCACCTTTAGCAACAACAACCATAGCAAACTCCAACCACAACAGCAAGCGCATCTCTTCTCTGTACCGTGTATTTATAGCTTCTGTGCACCTTGTGCATGCAATGTTCGCAATGCCTCTGCATGCTGACTCCGCGCCATTATCCTCCACCTCTCGAGTGCTCTGTCTGATCATCATCGTGACTCTTCAACTTATTTGGTGGTTTGCCCCACGTGTCTAGCATCACTGTATGTTATACTGAGATTCCTCAGCCTTTCTAGCAGTTTGAGACTCTTCGTCTTCTCTGTGATAGTCGAACTCACCTTCTCTATTTCAGTTACATGCCTCAATACTCATTAGCCCTCAATCGCCTCCACAAACATCTTCATTCCTCTCAGAGACTCTTCACCTCCTCTGTCAGTGATCCCGAAGTGTTTTCGCATCCTCTGGTAGAAACCATGAATGGTTTCTAGCAGTTTCACTGTGTCGTGCAACAGTAGCCCTCATATCTCCTTCAGGTTAATCTATGCCATTGGATGAGCTTTATTAATCTTGCCTTTAAACCGGTTTTCGGCATTTCGACATTCCTATTGCATTGTGTTCTTGCCTCTCCAAGTCCCGATCCCTGAAACTCCGATATGGAGTTACATCTACGGTCCAGATCCAAGCTTGATTTAACGGTTGTGATTGAATCACCATATCGCATATCGCGATTTCGGCATTCTTGTTGCCTTGTTTTCTATTTCTCTTGATGTCGCGATCTGTGAAACTCCGATATGGAGTTATGTCAACGGTCCAGATCTGATCTCTATTCAACGGCTGCGATTAAATCGCGATTTCGCGTATCGCGATTTCGACATCCTTGATGTCCAGTGTTTTTTTCACTTCAAAGTTTCGATCCCCGATACTCCATAAAGAAATCAAATCAAAGGTCCAGGTCACTTCTTAACTTAACGGCTGCGATTAAATCGCGAATTCGCATATCGCGAAATCAGGATTCCTGATGTCAATGTTCTTTGACAACTTCAACACTCGATCCTTGAAACTCCTACAAGGTGTCCATCTGCTGACGTCACACATGGATTGACACATGTTGAATAATACCACGTGTCACTCTGATTCGTGACTTACATGTTCCTAAAATGTTGAATCAGTCTGACACTTGTCATTACCTGGTTGTGACACTTGTTCCTAGTTGACGTGGTTTGTTGACGTGAGTCGGGTTGATGGTTCAGATGTGTTCTTGATTTGATGACTCAGATTGCACCGCGATTTTTCATATCAAGAAATCGGGATTCATGTTGCATTGTTTCTTTGACATTTCCAAAACACGATCCTCGAAACTTTGATGCGCTCTTTACGCACTAGCTCTCCTGGCTAGGCTCCTGGCCCATATGACCGTTATCCCCTTGACCGCAGTCTTACCACTTGTCGGGGTTTCGATCTTTTCAATGCCACAATGCATTGGCTCATGGGATTCTCGATATGTGAAACCCTGATGAGTCAACCCTCCTTTCGGGATTTCACCTTGGCTTTTCCCGATGGTAAACCTCGTGCAGCTCCTGTCCGATCTAACGGCTGACAGGATTTCTGAATGAGATCCAATGACTGTCGATCTCTGTCTTCCTTCTCCTCTACGAACTCCTGTATCTTGAGCTTTGTTGCGCGCGTTCTCCTCAATGCTGTTCCTCCTGAGCTTTCACTTCCGAATCCCCAAGGGATTCTTGGACTTCTGCGCCTTTGCAGAGTCTTCACATGCACACTCTGATCCTACCATCTTCACTGTTTTACTTTCCATCAATGACAAGCATACGCTGCCTGTTAGACATTTTCCAACAGTTTTGTCTAGGGTTTCATGGATTTCTAGAACTATTCATCATGTTCGTGCCTCCGACAGGTATTTACTATCACTGGCATATAGGGTAGGTTTTCACCCCTGCTTTGCATTTTTGCATTATCTTATGACCATGATTCATATTCCCTAGGTACGAACCCATTTGGTAGCGACATGGAACCTTCTTGATGCTACTAGAAGTGTCATTATTAAGTGGTAGAGACATACAAAACATGGGTACCCTAGTTAGAACATTTTTTTCATTTAACACCCATGCAAAAAGTACTCCATAGGTATGGGAGTCTCTTATAGTCCCGATATGACGTTGCGTTTGAACCTCATTGATCTTACTCAATCTAGTTTTGAACACTACTTATGGGACTCCCACCAAGTCTTGGTTAAGCTCTTTTCTGATTCCCGAAAAAATGAAAATATTGTTGAGTGAACTTGTCTCTTTAACACTCATTAAATGCATTTGAAAGGATGTATATTTTGGTATAAGTTTAAACCTTTTCTAGACCAAATAGAATACTTACAAAAAATGAATACTCTAGTCACCATTGGCTAGAAGAGTTCTCCTAGGGGACTAAATCTACAAAAAATGACATTTTTGAGTTAAGTTGTAATTGCATCCCATTATCCTTCTTGCATTTTTTAGCCTAATGTAAGCTCGCACTTTCTCGTTATAAGCCCCTTTTCCCAAAAAATTCTCAACATTAGATAAGCAGAGCCTTCTATATATCATTTTCAACTTGACATCCATTTACCTATAGAGGAAACATCCCCCCGAGTGTCCATGTCACACATTCACTTCCCTGCATTGAGAATAGGTATGTTCTGCTGCTTGGAACTAGTTTCTTACTCGTGACACTTGTTTCCAGTCCTTTATCATAACATTTATTTTCCTATGAAAAAACAAAAAAAGATGGGTGGGAAAATAATATTATATCCTATTGGCAACAATCATGTTTTCTTTGAACAAAGCACAAATGCTTGAGTCCATTTCATCCAAGGTTTTGTTTTAGCATGACCTTAGGAAGCTGACCTCATTACTTAGAGTATACTCCTCCAACTAGTTACTCTTCTAGCCCCTATGGATACTTTTCTTATGCCTCTTTCATCACAAATTTTTTTCAATGATCAATGTTAAGTCTATGATGCCTGAGTTATTCCTTTGTCGCATGCTCTTGTTCAAAGGAATTCTAAGCCTATGTCGGTCATTCCTCAGAACTCATTGGCTTTGCATGTCGGCCATCCCCTTACAAGTGAACCTCAGAATCACATGAATCTATTGTCCTACCTTGCACCCTTGGCCTAATTTCATCATTGGTAGGTGACCTTGAACACAACAGATGGCATCTCTCCATTGGTCATTGACTGGGGGGTTTCCCTTGTGTTTGACAACAAGAAATCTATTCACACATTGGGATTCATGTAGTATCTTGGATTCCATTAGACCTTATTGGTGGTTTATTTTCCTTTGTTAGTAGTTTTCATTATTGGTTGCTAGTCAAAGGGTCTCTTTCATGTACTACTTGCATCTGGTGCATGCAAGAGACACACATGTTCATTGGTTCATGAACATCCTATTCGTCTGAGCTCTTTCTAATAATCAAGCTATTTCTTTGCACCTCACGTTAGATGATGAGAGATGCCTTAATTCTCTCCTTTCAGTGGGTTTCGTTCCATTGACTTCATCTCATCTATTATGGAATCGATATCTAGAGTTATATGAGTACCTAGAGACTTGTAGTCATCAGTGGCAGGTTCTCGCACTGTCGACAGTTGGGAATACATTAATGTCTCATGATCGATAAATTCTTCAAGTGTTCGACCTCAATACCATTATTCACACTCGTGGAATGTACTCGGTGCCTTGACACCTACTTTCATTATTGGTGGGTTGTCTCGTGCTTTTTAACAATATACCTTAATGACCGATAATCAAACAAAGTCTCATTGTGTTCAACTTCAACCCATTTATTCACATGATGTATACTTACACCTTTGAGGTATAGTGTAGAAGAAATCTAGTTCACAATAGCGTATCTCATATCTGTTGTTGTCTTTCATCGGACCGATACCTATATGAATTCAGTGATCGTGGAAGATCAGATTGTACTCCATTGTATGCAAATATATTCAGTTGATTTTAAGACTGGACTCCACTGTATCTTGTTTGTGGCTATGAAAGCCTATGGCATGTTTCCATTGTGTATTTCATATTCATATCCATGAACAACTATTTGATATATATCCACATGGATCTGTAGTGTAATTTAGTTTTCTAGCCATGTGTATAGAGTCAAGATTAATTGTAATATTCTCATGAGTAACTAGTTTTTCCAGTTGGGTCCTCATTACTCCACTTCTACGAATTATAATGTATTTAGGCCATCACATTTTCTTCTATAACCTCACACATTAGGGGGAATTTGTTATATAATTTTTTTCCACACTCCATTCATCTTTCTTTGATGTCCTTCCATTTCCCTCTGTAGACTCACATTACCCCATTTGTTTCACTCCAGAGCTAAAAATACAAATTTATGTCCATATATGCAGGTCACAGTTAGACATCTCATGTATATGCATGTTACTCCATTACAACCCATGTACAATGGGTTTTTTGCTCAAAAATTAAAAATATGTCGAGTCTTAGCGCCATGTCACCAGATCCATGATCTTCCATATACTGGAAACACTCTGACCCGACCATTCAATTCCATTTGGAGGCTATAAATTGAGAGCAAAGACACTCTAGAGAAGTTTCACTTCATATTGAGTCTGCATCCCTTTTTCCTTGAATGTTTGAACTCTTTGTGTTCATCCCCCAAGCTCTTCCTATATTGATATGGAGAACCTCATTGACTCCTACCACTTGTGAGCTTGCCTTTGTGGAGGATTGAAGTGGTTAAGGCCCAATTGGAGGGACTTAGTTTCTCAGTTCCGATATGTGTCGTTATAGAAGTATGTCACCTATGTACTTTTTTTGATTACATTAATATCTACATTACTTTCCATGGGTGTATTTGTTATACATTTTAATGGATTATGCTATTTTACATGCTAAATTTCTATATAATTGACATATGTTTGTATATCTTGACTTTTGAGGACAACTTGCAAACATCAAGCTTTTGTTCATCAACTCAGGCGAGGTCTTCTTCGGATATACAGCCAAGGTAGGAACTTAGTCTTCTCTTGTTATCATTTCCATTTATCTAACATACTTGACTTTAGAGTCAATTTTTGGGTGTTGTTCCTTATGTTGTGGTTTTCCCCTTGCCATAGAGATTTTCCTTGTAACAACTAGAACCCTATAAATGTAGAACCTTTTTGGGTTTATGGTAATTAGTTTGTGATCTCCTTGTGTGTGAAAGCCTTGGCAAGATGGATCATTGAGGGATTGTGTAGTAGTGAAGGGATACCTAAGCCTAGAAGGGTGAGTGCAACAAGGAAGACGCAACTCAGGGATGCTTATGGAATGATAGCTATAATCATGAGAGTGTTTCATATGGAATAGTGAGATGAATTATTTCCTGAAGTAGCTCTATGGAATAAAGAAAATGACTTCTAGCTATAGTATGAATACATGAATTGGTGCTTGGAAAGTAGAGCACCAAGAAGACAACAAGCTTCCACTAACAAAGGCATGGAGCTTTCTGAAGAATTTTTGGATTGTACATTGTATATAATGCACTGAGGACAATGCATAAATAAGGGGGAGGGGAATGTAATACCCCAGGTTGATCCCCAGTTGTAATTATACAAATGTTTTATAGGATGGTGAGCCAAGACATTATAGGCCAGAGTGCTTATGTGATTACTAGGTCGGAGAGCCTAGATGGTAAAAAGATAGTGAGCCTATTATTGTAAAATGTAATTAAACTCAAATAATTAATAAAAGTATATCATTGTTATAGACCAACCCACAAATGAGTATGAGGGGATAAAATCCACTAGAGAGGGTAAGGGAACTAAGAGTCTAGGTAAAGGGATAAGCTAAGGGGGCTTAAGCCCAAAGGAATATTATATTAATATTCCTAAAACATTAAAGTATGGATATAAATTTATATATCTTAAGTTTCTAAAGAGGGGACAAGGGAGTCCCTTGGGTTCCAAGTGTCACTTATAGCACATGAAAACATAATTGGGGATATTAGTTCATTCCTTCATCATTCTTATCATTCACTCATCCATGCTACCATCTGTATTAGTACCTAGTATTGTTGCGGGATGAAGAGGTGGGTTGTCAGGCTCGTATATTAAAGAGGCGAGTTGGGAGGCATGTATGTTGAAGAGTCGATTGTCAGGCTCGTCGGTTGAAGAGGTGGGTTGTCATTCTCATATGTCGAAGAAGTGGTTTTTCAGTCCCGTGAGTAATTTTCTCTAGGTGAGAAACTACTCACAATTTTTCCCTAGAGCGTTGAGAAATAGCTACAAGGCTTTGAGACTTCTTGTCCAGTCTATTGTTGAAGCCCCGAAAGGGAAGTGGGGAAGCTAAGGGACTGTTGATTAGAGAAGGGTCACACTTCCTAGGGTGGGACAAACATGTGGGGAATGAGATATTGTAGGCTAGTTGCAGCAATTGGGCACCTTGGACTAAATAATTATGCATATTACCAGACCTTAGACTATCTTAAGACTCCCTTTGCTTTGGTAGAGTTTATCCCCAGCTTGGGGGTGAACCACTGTTGCGATTATGAGCAGTTTGGTCTATGGTTGGGAGGAATGTGGAAGGTCTGCATGCAGTTGGTGTTTATTTCATGAGATAAGTGTCTTTCATGTGCTTATTTTATTTATTGTGTGTATAATTGTGGATATTTTGTTATGGAATATCTGTGATAATTGTGTTTATAAATTATTGTTGTTATTCCTGTTTAATTCTGTTCATATGTAGAACATTTCAGTAATTTAATGGTATCAAAAATCAAAAATTTGGAGGTGGCATTTCCCAGCTCGAGGTTGGGTGTTGATTAAGGTTGGTTGTCATTGATGTCAACCCTTGAAGAAAGCCCCGGAGAACAAAGGTTTGGGTAATGAACCTAAGATTGTTTGATGTAAAGATGACTCAATATTTTTTTGTCATGGTTGATAAGAAGTAAATATGGATGAACTCCAAAGTGGTCCCCTTATGGTGAAATCGCTCACAGGAAGATGTTTTGCAGAGTAAGAGAACCCATGCTTAATTGTGGAATAATGAGATGAAGGACAATGAATTTTCGAGGGAAACTATCCTAGATGTATAGTGATTTTCATGAAATTTCCAGTGGTATGTATAACCTCACATAACTTCTCATGGTTAGAGAGTGATGATCATCTAAAGTTGGAGAACCGAGGTTTGGGTAATGGACCCAAGTTTCTTTGATGGATAACGATATGATTTTTGATATGTTTGAAGGTAATACTATTCTAAGTGGATAGTACATGTCATTCCATTTTTGGTGGTATGTGGAATGTCACATAACTCCTCACGGTTTGAGAGTTATGGCCTTACAAAGTTGGAGGACCCTCATATGTCATCTAGAAGCCTCAAAAGGTCAAAGTAGTCAAAGTGGTTTAAGAGATTTTAAAAGGTAAATAATAAATTGAAGTGATGAGTGTATTATAATTCAAATTAAATACAAAACAAATTGTTTCAATAATAAATTTAATGGAGAAATTAGAAGTGGGTTAACCCTAAAATAAGGAAAGTGGGCCAAGTGACCTAGAATATGTTTTTAAGGAAGCTACTTAGAGAGTATAAATAAGAGGCAAGGCTCTCTCATTTTAATCACACTTGAGAATATTGAATATATATAGGTGTCTGAGGTAACCAAGGATATCTAATCTGAAATTATGAGGGAAGGTGAAGAAAAGAAGGTCGAAATGCAAGGAAGGATAAATTCTTTTGATGGTGCTTTCTAAGGTATGTTATTTACAGGTCATCGCACCATTTTCACTATAATTTTTTTTTTTGTAATGATTCAGATCATGAAATTTCTATGCCATTGAGAAAACATAGCTAAGTATCCATGGTAAAAAATTCATCTTGTGGGTCATTGTATTTTTGGAGTGACAATTTGAGAAAATAGTGTTTGTGGCTAGTCCTGAAACTAGTCAAAAACAAGTGTTTTGGGTAAAAACGTCATAGCTTCTTCATAAAAGATCCCAATTAAGTGAAACCAATTGTGTTGGTTAGTGTACAGTATTTAGTATTCTGTGTAATAGTTTCATATGAATTAAACAAATATTCTATGCGGGGCATGTTCTACAAGGTCACTCTCTAGAATAATCCAGAATTCAACAAGGGATGCCATTTTTTCTATAACTCATTTTCTGAGAGGTTCCAAGTAGTGACACCTGGAGAAATTGCATAAAAAACATTTAATAAAATTGTGTATCAGTTTTAGATTTTTATACATTACATGTACAACATTATGATTACTTCAAGTTAGGGTTGTTGACTAATCCAAAACTAGGCATGTGAGACTAAAGAAAAGTTTGATGAAAATGCTAGTCTCTTGTTGTTGAAGTTAAGGAATGTTTGCAGAAATGTGATCATATACACCAGGGTTATTACAGAGCTACAAATCATATTTGGATGATGAAATTGATGAGGGATTTTGGTTGAGGTACAAGTTGAGTACATGGTTGAGACAAGTAGTTGATGAGTTGGCACATACATGAGGTGTATAGTTGATGATGTTTGTACATATTGATGATTCATAGTTGATTATTAGTTGACACATGATTGGTACATGGTTGGATGCACTTGTTTATGGTACAAGTTGATTATAGGTTATTTGGTACAGGTTAGTGCATGGTTGATGCACTTATTTATGGTACAGGTTGATTATAGGTTGAGGTATAGGTTGATGCATGGTTCAGATTTATTGGTACAGGTTTATAGCGGTATATTGCATAGTGAGAGTTTGACAGTGGTTCCATCATTCTACTTCTACTTCAGGGTGGCAGGACGAGGCAAGGACTGGTGGTTGTAGACACCTTCTAGTTGTAGCCGGAGAACATAGGGGGTTGTAGCCTCCTTATGGTTGTAGCCAGATAATTAGAGATTTGGAGCTTCTGTTAGGTTGTAGCCTGAGAAACTAGGGGGTTGGAGCCTCCTTCCAGTTGCAGCTAGAAAACAAAGGAATTTGGTGCTTCCAATGAATGTAATTCTTCAATACATATAAGAAAAATCATTTTGTGGTTTTCTCTCGATTTGGGTTTCCACGTAAAATACTGGTGTACTATGTATGTGTATGTTTGTTCATTTTTCCATTACTTATTTACTCTGTAGTTATTGGATGATAATGATTCATTGATATAACACTTGTATTATATGGTAAAAAATGATTAGATCGCTCTATTACTGATTCACCCCCCCTCTCAGTAATCCAACAATTCGTATCAGAGCAGGTTCCTTCAGAAATCAGTTTAACCATTGAAAGGTAGATCATGGAGAGTACAAACTCATATAAAAATGGAATACCGTAGTTTGATGGACATAAGTATGTTTTTTAGAGCATAAGGATGAAGACATATATACAGGCACATGGATTTCAAGTTTGGCAATCAATTGTAGATGGATACACAACACTAGCAGTTCCACCAACAAATGACAAAGCAGTAAAACTTGGTGAGAATAATTCCAAAGCCACAAATTCACTTTTGAATGGTCTCAGTGATACGTTATTCATCAAAGTTGCACACTGTAAATACGTTAAAGAGATTTGGGACAAGCTTCAAAATATTTATGAAGGAGATACAAAAGTCAAAGAAACAAAGCTTCAGACTTACAGAGGTTAGTTCGAACAACTAGAAATGAAGGAAGATGAAGATATCAAATCTTACTTCTTACGATTCGATGAAATAGTGAATGCAATCATAGGATTGGGAGAAGAAATTGAAGAATATGTAATTGTTCAAAAGATACTAAGATCTTTTCCTATGAGATTCAACCCTAAGATATTAGCACTAGAAGAAAGATCAGATTTCGACTCAATAAGAATGGACAAACTACATGGAATATTCACAACATATGAAATTAGAACTAAGCAGGAAAATCCATATGTAAAAGAAGAAACATTCAAGGCATCTAAAAGATCAAAGAAAAAGAAAAAGGAACAAGAAGAATATAGTAGCAGCAGTGACGCCTTAGAAGATGATGAAGAAGTGGCCAACTTTGTCAAAAGACTAAACAAGGGAACCAATGGTAGGTATAGAGGTAATCTCCCTTTAATTTGTTTTAATTGTGATGGTATTGGTCATTTTTCTAAAAAATGTCCTCATAAGAAAAAGAGAAATGATGAAGGTTACTCAAAAGGAAAAAACACATATAAAGGGAAAAGAACTACAAAGAAAATTTTCAAGAAAGCCTATACACCAGAGAAGACATCTCATCATCAGATGAAGATGAAGTCAATGACAATGAGACAGGAAGAGTTCTATTCATGGCAGTAAAAGACTCTAACAAAGAAGACTCCGAAGAAGAATATGAATAAGTCAAAGAAGAATGTAAAGAAGTCGAAGAAGAAATTGAAGAGACAAAAGTTGACTATCGAGAAGAATTAATGTGTGCCATAGAATTTATCAGAAGAGAAAAGAAGAAAAACAAGAAACTACAAACAAAACTAGACAAGAAAAATGACACTGGAGAACTAGAACAAATGATCACAAAATTGAAGGTTCAAATAGAAGAAGATAAAAGAATTGAAGAAACATTCAAAGAACAACTAGAAGAAAAGGACAAGATCATTGGAAACTTGGAAGCATAGGTTGTCACACTAAAAAGGATATTCAAAAGAAAAATATGCAAAATAGCTCAAATGTTCTGGATGACATTTTCAACAGTAAAAAATTTCATCTTGACAAGTTCGGACTTGGATAAAATAAGACAGAAAAGGGATCAAGATACAAAACAACAGAGTAAGAAACAAATCCAAAGATCTATGCATAAACAATCAAAGAGGATAGGAAGATATACAAGGAAGATTACAGGGACACTCCACCACCAAGAAGATTCAAATTTTAGAATCAACAACAAACAGATAGGCCTCAAGAAGAATAAGGATTCATAAGAGCACATCCTTTCAGAAGATCTTCAACTCCCAGGTATCAAACTATATTTTTTGGTTTATGTTATGCATGTAATAATTTTGGAGATAAAGTTGTGAATTGCAGAGCTAACAACAGGAACAATAACAACTTTGAGAGTTGTACACAAATGGATTATTCAAGGAGACCTAGTGACACACAAAGAAGAAGTTACAACAGGTTTGAATCTTTGAACACTGAAGTGGAATGTTAAAAATGTAATAATTTTGGACACATGGCGAAGTATTTCAGAATGACAGTCCCTCCTAAAAAGAATCAACACAATAACAACAATCACAGACAAGAACCTTCGAAAACAACACGGATAAGAAAGCAAGATCAATATAACAATGAAGAATGCACATTCGCTCTACAAGCTAAGAAGAAGAAACAAGTTTGGTATGTTGACAGTGGATGCTCAAAACACATGACAGGTGATCAAGATAAATTTCTTACATTATGAAAATAAAAAAATGGATCAGTTTCCTTCAGAAATGATAATTCATCCAAAATCATTGGATAAGGCACAATCCAAATTGGGAACAAGAATGAAAAGGCACAAAATGTTCTACTGGTAGAAGATATGAACATAATCTTCTAAGTGTGATTCAAATGTGTGACCAAGGTCATAAATTTGCTTTCAATTAAGAAAAGTGTGAGAT
>JASDQU010270134.1:0-15412 GCA_032191745.1 Picea mariana
AAGTTGATGTACTCACTTACCGAAACGGGGCCCACATGACTTTTGGCGCTTCAACTCCTAGGGTTAGGTTTTTGGATGTCTATGGTTTTTGGAATTCCGGTTTAGTTTGAAAATGCCTTCAGAGCCTCATTGTAAGGATTTTCTTGCGAATGCGAGTAACTGTCACATTTCTTCTAAGAGATAAGCTGCCACCATTCTAGCGAGTCTTTCACTCTATATTTTTACAGTCTCCGTACATTTCTTATATTAATAGAAACTGCGTATTAATGTATATATATGTTTATGGTTGCATCTCTGATACATTTATGTTATATTATTGAATATATGCGATATCTCTGTTCATTTCTTTATTATATCTCCGCTCTCATTTCGTGATGAAAATAATCCGGATCAATGGTATCAGAGCGGGATGCTCTTGATCGTTTTTTCAGTGCATTTCCCCGATGAGGTCCGAGTATAGCAATTTTGGTCTCGAGCTTGTCTCTCTTAAAGACAATCTCTCTCGCACACCCAAGAAACCCTCAATGGTGGAATACAAGAAAAATGATGGAGTAGACAATCCTATCAGTCTGTTGCTTGAGCAAGCTCTCACGTGACAGAGGGACGAAATGATGGAGAAATATTTCCACATCCTTCAACGCCTACCAATAGCAACATGCACATCTTCATCAAGCGACCACTTTGGAGGCATATCGCCTTTCAAGGTACAAGTTAATTTTGATATTCATGTATTTGAAGGTCAGATAGATGCAGAGGCCCTAGACAAATGGTTAAATATGCTAGAATGTTATTTCTCTGTTCACAATTTTTTCGACAAAGAAAAGATCACTTTCGCACTCCTTAAAGCTCTCCCCCATGTCAAACATTGGTGGGAAACTTATTGGGATTAGAGTTCCACAGAGGAGTCTGAAATATATGGGGCCGATCCCACTTGGGATTGTTTTGTGGATGTGGTAAAGGAACAATATTACCCTATTGGAAACTATGATGACCAATACATGAGATGGACCACACTGCGACAAGAGAGGGGTCAAGCAATTCCGGAGTTCACCAATACCTTCCATACCTTGTGCACTGAGATAGGTATCAAAGAATCCGAATGACATTTGGTTTTGAAATACCATGGGGCTCTACACAGATACATCCAAACTGAGATGGATTTTCTGGACATCTCATCACTCGGTGCTGCCTATCGATATGCTGTTAAAATCGAGTAGAAATTTAAGCACTAGACCAAATGAGATTTTGGTTCTGCAAATATGCAACAACCAAAGTATGACAAAGATGTCCCTAACAAACATTCTCCAGAAAACCAATCCAAGACATAGGAAAAGAAGGGTAATGGGAAGACAAAGAAGGACATCGGAAAATGGTGCGATTTCCACAAAATCCCTTGGCACAACACCGATGAATGTCGCTCAAAATAGTCATTGGCGGCCGAGATCAAAGACAAGGTTCTGAACCCTGATTCTGAATCTGATTATGAAAATAATGGTAAAGGACAGATCATTGACGCAGACCCCACTGCTATTGTCGCGACCGCAACAATTCAAACAGAAGAACCAATAGATCCTGAAGAGGGGGAGCACCTTTTTCATTCACAGATGTGGGTGAAGGGTATCCCACTACATTTTATTGTTGATAGCGGAAGCTAGAAGAAACTCATCTTAGCAGAGGTCGTCAAACAATAGGGATTGTCGACAAAACCATACCTGCAGCCATACAACATTGGGTGGCTTCGCGAAGGACGAGATCTTCGTGTCAGCCAACAGTTTCGATTGTCATATGGTATCCAAACCTTCAAGGATGAGGTATTATGTGATGTTGCCCCATTGGATGTCTGTGATGTTCTCTTGGGCCAACCATATATGTGGAAGCGCCATGCTGTTTATGAGTCTCGACCCCGCAATGTGATTGTTACTTTGGGGGGTCATCTCTATAGAATACCAGAGGTAGTTCCTACTACTATTCCACCAAAAACGTTGCACAAGTTAGTATCTCATACTGCAAAATTTAGCTTCTTCACAATCTGTTCAAAAGGAGAACAAAAGGACACTGCAACCACTATAGCCTCGCCCCAAGCACCTTCTATCCAACAGAAGCAGGTCGACAAGGCCGCAGAAAAGTGCAAAGATTCCTTCTGCACACCATCCTCTCAAGTATCTCAACTTGTTGAACAACCTCAGCCTCAATAGGTTCTTGACATACTTCCACAAACTGAGCAACGCAATGTCTCCAACAATACAAGCAACTCACCAAGATACAGATCCAGCAAACGCTTTTCCCTCTCCCCTGGGAACTCAACGTAATGGAGACCATTGCTTCCTAAGCAGGGAGGATTGATCTAGGTGGATATTGGTGGCCACCCACCTTTTCTAACTGGCTCAAAACAATTTTTTGGCAATTTTGACAATTTACTATTTTTAGCAGTTTTTAACTTTCGGGGCCATATTGAGGGCGCAAATGAAGGTTTTTATAGATGGATGTTCTCAATGATATTTGAAGGCATTATTGAGCCCCCAAAATTAATCTCCTCGATGATACCTTTCCAACGAGCTATCACACGCTTAAAACAAATATCGTATGCAAAAGTTACGACCCCGGGAAGTTGATGTACTCACTTACTCAAACGGGGCCCACACGACTTTTGGCGCTTCATCTCCTAGGGTTAGGTTTTTGGATGTCTAGGGTTTTTGAAATTCTGGTTTATTTTAAAAAAGGCCTTCAGAGCCTCATTGTAAGGATCTTCTTGCGAATGCGAGTAGCTGTCACATCTCTTCTCAGAGATAAGCTGCCACCATTCTAGCGAGTCTTTCACTCTATATTTTTACAGTCTCTGTACATTTCTTTCATTAATAGAAATTGTGTATTACTGTATATCTTTGTTTATGGTTGCATCTCTGATACATTTCTGTTATATTATTGAATATATGCGATATCTCTGTTCATTTCTTTATTATATCTCCACTCTCATTTCGTGCCGAAAATAATCCGGATCATGGATTTGATCCTAGAAAGAGGCCATATCTTCAGGGGAAGTTGGGCTTCCTCATCTGAGCCTGAAAACTATATAAAATAGGCTTTTTGAAGCTTGAGGGGGACTTTTTGATGCAGAGATTTGAAGGAGCAGCTTGTAATTTTTGGTCTTTTCTCATGATTTGAGAGGCATTTTTGCCATGTTTTTGAGAGGAGCTTGATGATGCATGTATGAATATGAGCAAGGAGGTCTTGTACAGTAGATCTGATGCATGTTATGTAACAACAAATATCCTATGTAAAATAACTTTGAGCATTTTAAAGAGCAATAAAGAGGTCCTCCACTTGGAAGCGGGCCCAGAGACGTACCTAACGATTGGTGAACTCCGTTAACAAGTTCTTGTCGCTATTTATCTTTTTGTTTTTCTATTCTCTTCTCTTCATTTACAACATGGTTATCAATGGATGATCTCTTTAGTCATTAATGAGCATCAAGTAAAAGTCACATTTGATATTCCGCAACTAGTTAATGAGTTATGTATTTCGCATTCTTATCGATCCGATCCTAAACTTGCAATTTATCAGTAATACCCTCATTTTTGGAACAACTATGGTTCACAATGATTGACTGTGGTTGAATATGCTTGATAATGTTTAACAATGGTTAATTATTCTTTAACCATGATTGATTATGTTTAACAATGGTTAATGATGCTTTAACCATGGTTGATTATGTTTGACCATCATTAAGCATGCGAGATTATGATTGACCAAGCTTCACTACAGTTAACAGTGGTTGAATATGGTCGATTATGTTGAGTATGGTTGACAATGGATGGCTACATTTGACCATGTTTGACCATAGGTTCAACCATGTTTAACATGGTTTTCAATGGTTCACCATGTTTGGTTATGGTTAACAATGGTTGATTATGATTAACCATTACTAACCATGATTCACACATGTGACTATAATTGATTATAGTTCATCATGTTCACTCTAGCTAATTATGGTTGACCATGAAGATCATGATTGACCATGTTCACTAATGTTAACTATAATAGAGCATGCAGACATTAAAATATGGATTATGTCGACTTGATTATTTTACAATGTGACATTCATTAAGGGTTACATCTCATTGTGACATTAAGAGGTTGATTATAGGAGACTATTTTTGACTATGATTCACTATGGTTAACAATGGTTGACTTTGGTTTATTATGTTTGACTGTGGTTAACTGGGGTTGAATATGGTTGACCATGTTTGACTATGGTTGAAGATGGTTGGCTATGTTTCAACATGGTTGACTATGGTCAACCATTTTTAACACATGGTTAACCACATTATGGTATTGTTAATAATGATTTGACTATGGTTGCTTATGTTTGACCATTGTTAACCATGGTTCACATGAACTACACATTCATTAATGATTATGTTTCATTGTGATGTTCAAGATGGATTATGTGTCATTGAGTTTTCTAACTTTGATAGGCCTTGGTTGACTATGCCATTGACAATGATTACCTATGGTCAACCATATTTGACTATGATTCAATATGGTTAACCATGGTTGACTATGTTTGACCTAAGTTCTATATATACTTAAACACTTGTTTTTATTTTTTCTTTGTATACACGGGAAACATAATTTCTTTTTTATATTTAAAAAGAAATCTCATTTTTTTACAAAAGAAAAAAAAAAAAACATTTCAAATAAACACAAAATTTAATTTTTCACAATAATATTTAAAATTTTTATCCACTTTCTAGATGTATTGATGTTGAGCACACTTTCTAGTCTTGAGTACTATATTTTCTTGAGCACACTTTCTAATCTTGAGTACTATATTTCAAAATAAAAACTAATACCAAATTTCAAAATGTAACCTAATAACCTAATAACCTAATATAATTTTTTCATAGTGTTACCTATAATAAAAATTATTGATGTATTGATGGTGAACACACTTTCTAGTATTGAGTACCATATTTCAAAATAAAACCTAACATAAAATTTCAAAATGTAACCTAATATAAAATTTTCATAGTGTTACCTAATATAAAAAAAATTATTGATATATTGATGGTGAGTGCACTTTTTGATCTTAGTACTATATTTCAAAATAAAAACTAATATAAAATTTCAAAATATAACTCAATAGCCTAACATAAATTTTTCACAGTGTTTTTTAGTATAAAAATTATTGATATCTTGATGGCCAATGCAATTTCTAGTCTTGAATATCATATTTCAAAATAAAACTTAATATAAAATTTCAGAATGTACCGTAATAACCTAATACAAATTTTTCATAGTATTACTTAATATATATTTTCATAGTATTACTTAATATATATTTTCATAGTGTTTTCTAATATAAAAATTATTGATATCTTGATAGCGAATGCAATTTCTAGTATTTAATACCATATTTCAAAATACAACTTAATTTAAAATTTCAAAATGTAACGTAATAACCTAATACAATTTTTTCATAGTATTACTTAATATATATTTTTTCATAGTTTTACTTAATATAAAAATTATTGATGGTGAGTGCACTTTCTAGTAATATATTTCAAAATAAAACCTAATATAAAATTTCAAAAATGTACCCTAATAATCTTATATAAATTTTTCATAGTGTTACCCAATATAAAATTGTAATTATTGATGTAAAACATAGTTTCTACTCTTTAATACTATATTTCAAAATAAAACATAATATAAAATTTCAAAATATAATATGATAATCTAATATAAAATTTTCATAGTATTACCTAATATAAGAATTATTGATGTATTGATGGTGAAGACACTTTCTACTCTTAAATACAATATTTCAAAATAAATCATAATATAAAATTTCTAAATATAACCTAATAAGTTAATAGAATTTTTTTATAATGTTACTTAATATAAAAATTATTGATATAGTGATGATGAACGTTATAAATAGTATTATATTTATTATATTTCAAAATAAGACTTAATATAAAATTTTAAATTTTTCATAATGTTACTTAATATAAAAATTATTGATATAGTGATGATGAACTTTATAATTAGTATTATATTTCAAAATAAAACTTAATATACAATTTTATTTTTTTCATAATGCTACTTAATATAAAAATTATTGATATAGTGATGGTGAACGTTATAATTAGCACTATATTTCAAAATAAAACTTAATATTAAATTTCAAATGTAACCTAATATAAATTTTCATAATAATACTTAATAAAAAATTAACCTAATATAAATTTTCATAATATTATTTAATATAAAAATTTGGTAACGGTGAAATTTTAAAAACTAAGCCTTACCATAATAACGGTGAAATTTATAATTTTTTTTTATTAATGTTTGGTACATCAACGAAGGTTCATAATATCTAAGTTTGAAAGTACATGAAATATTTAATACATAACCCATGTAATCCAACAATTACGGTAGTCGGTTTTTATTTTTCATTTTTCATGTCCAGCTTGTTCGTGATATACATTTTTCACCCAACACTTCCGTGATATACATTTTGAACCCAACAATTCGGTCATATACATGAGACTGATTAATTTATAGAATATTATAACATTGTACCAAGATTTATAGTAATTTATATAATGCTATAACACTTTTTACTTAATGAATAGTATAAACAATTATTTAAATTTTATTTAATATTATTTTTAAAGTTTTTAAATGTAAATTTGGAATTTAGGAATTTTGATTTTGTTTATGATAGTAAAGGTAAAATTTATTTTTATTTCTCATTTTTCATGTCTAGCTTGTTCAGTGATATGCATTTTGCACCCAATACTTCAGTCATATACATTTTGCATCCAACAATTACAGAGTTTCGTGTTGGCGGAGTTGCAGGTTCACATTTTTCATTTTTCATGTCCAGCTTGTTCCGTGATATACATTTTGCACCCAACTATTCCGTCATATACACGAGATTGCATAATTTTATAGAATATTATAACATTGTACCAAGATTTATAATAATTTATATAATTCTATAACACTTTTTACTTAATCAGTAGTATAAACAAATATTTAAATTTTATTCAATATTATTTTTAACGTTTTAAAATGTAAATTTGGATTTTGGAATTTTGATTTTGTTTATGATAATAAAGATATTTATTTTTATTTTTCATTTTTCAAGTCCAGCTTGTTCGGTGATACACATTTTGCACCCAACACTTTGGTTGTATACATTTTGCACCCAACAGTTAAGGAGACAGTTACAGAGTCGCGGGTTGGCGGAGTAGCGGGTTCACATTTTTCATTTTTCATGTCCAACTTGTTTCGTGATATACATTTTGCACCCAACACTTTGGTCATATACATTTTGCACCCAACAATTCCTTTATATACATGGGACTGAGTAATTTATAGAATATTATAACATTGTACCAAGATTTATAGTAATTTATATAATGCTATAACATTTTTTACTTAATGAATAGTATAAACAATTATTTAAATTTTATTCAATATTATTTTTAACTTTTTTAAATGTAAATTTGGAATTTTCTAGTTTTGATTTTGTTTATGATAATAAAGGTGAAATTATTTTTATTTTTCATTTTCCATGTCTAGTTTGTTCCTTGATATACATTTGAGGGTTCACATTTTTCATTTTTCATGTCCAGCTTGTTAAGTGATATACATTTTGCACCCAACACTTCAGCCATATACATTAGACTAAGTAATTTATAAAATATTATAACATTGTACCAAGATTTATAGTAATTTATATAATGCTATAACACTTTTTACTTAATGAATAATATAAACAATTATTTAAATTTTATTCAATATTATTTTTAAAGTTTTTAAATGTAAATTTGAAATTTTGATTTTGTTTATGATAATAAAGGTGAAATTTATTTTTATTTCTTATTTGTCATGTCCAACTTGTTCTGTGATATACATTTTTCACCCAACACTTTCGCCATATACATTTTGCACCCAACCCTTACGGAGTTTTTTCACCCAACACTTTTCCCATATACATTTTGCACCCAACACTTACGGAGTTTTTTCACCCAACACTTTCGCCATATACATTTTGCACCCAACACTTACGGAGTCGGGTTGACGGAGTAGAGGGTTCACATTTTTCATTTTTCATGTCCAACTTGTTCTGTGATATACATTTTTCACCCAACATTTCTGTCATATACATTTTGCACCCAACAATTCCGTCAGATACATGAGACTGAGTAATTTATAGAATATTATAACATTGCAATTTATAGAATATTATAACATTGTATCAAGATTTATAGTAATTTATATAATGCTAAAACTCTTTCTACTTAATGAATAGTATAAGCAAATATTTAAATTTTATTCAATATTATTTTTAACATTTTTAAATATAAATTTGGAATTTTGATTTTGTTTATGATAACAAAGGTGAAATTTATTTTTAATTTTCATTTTTCATGTCTTGTTCTGTGATATACATTTTGCACCCAACACTTCAGTCATATACATTTTGCACCCAACAATTATGAAGTCACTGGTTCACATTTTTCATTTTTCATGTTGTGTTCCATGATATACATTTTGTACCTAACACTTCCGTCATATACGACTGAGTAATTTATAGAATATCATAACATTGTACCCAGATTTATAGTAATTTATATGATGCCATAACACTTTTTACTTAATGAATAGTATAAACAATTATTATTTTTAAAGTTTTTAAATGTAAATTTGGAATTTTGGAATTTTGATTTTGTTTATGATAATAACAGTGAAATTTATTTTAATTTTTCATTTTTTATGTCCACTTTTTGCATCCAACACTTAAGCCATATACATTTTGCACCCAACAATTACTGAGTTGCGAGTTGGCGGAGTAATGGGTTCACATTTTTCATTTTTCATATCCAGCTTGTTCTGTGATATACATTTTGCACCCAACAATTCTGTCATATACATGAGACTAAATAATTTATAGAATATTATAAGATTGTATCAAAATTTATAGCAATTTATATAATGCTATAACACTTTTTATTTAATGTGTAGTATAAACAAATATGTAAATTTTATTCAATATTATTTTTAACGTTTTTTAAATGTAAATTTGGAAATTTGGAATTTTGATTTTGTTTATGATAATAAAGTTGAAATTTATTTTTAATTTTCATTTTTCATGTCTAGTTGGTTCCGTGATATACATTTTGCACGCAATATACATTTTGCACCCAACAATTCCGTCATATACATGAGACTGAGTAATTTATAGAATATTATAACATTGTACCAAGATTTATAGTAATTTATATAATGCTACAACACTTTTTATTTAATGAATAGTATAAACAATTATTTAAATTTTATTCAATATTATTTTTAACATTTTTAAATGTAAATTTGGAATTTTTGAATTTTGATTTTGTTTATGATAATAAAGGTGAAATTTATTTTAATTTTTCATTTTTCATGTACAGCTTGTTCTGTGATATACGTTTTGCACCCAACACTTCAGCCATATACATTTTGCACCCAACAATTACGAGTTGCGGGTTGGCGGAGTCGCGGGTTCACATGTTTCATTTTTCATGTGCCATATACATTTTGCACCCAACAATTACGAGTTGTGGGTTGGCGGAGTCGCGGGTTCACATGTTTCATTTTTCATGTCCAACGTGTTCCGTGATATACATATTGCACCCAACACTTCCGTCATATACATTTTTCACCCAACAATTCCGTCATATACATGAGACTGAGTAACTTATAGAATATCATAACATTGTACCAAGATTTATAGTAATTTATATAATGCTATAACACTTTTTACTTAATGAATAGTATAAACAATTATTTAAATTTTATTCAATATCATTTTTAACATTTTTAAATGTAAATTTCAAATTTTGGAATTTTGATTTTGTTTATGATAATAAATGTGAAATTTATTTTAATTTTTCATTTTTCATGTCCAGCTTGTTCCATGATATAAGTTTTGTACCCAACACTTCTTCCATATACATTTTGCACCCAACAATTATGGAGTCACGGGTTGGCGGAGTCGCTGATTCACATTTTTCATTTTTCATGTCCACCTTGTTCCCTGATATACATTTTGCACCCAACAATTCCGCCATACACATGAGACTTAACATGAGACTTAATTTATAGAATATCATAACATTGTACCAAGATTTATAGTAATTTATATAATGCTATAACACTTTTTACTTAATGAATAGTATAAACAATTATTTAAATTTTATTCAATATTATTTTTATCGTTTTTAAATGTAAATTTCAAATTTTGGAATTTTGATTTTGTTTATGATAATAAAGGTGAAATTTATTTTAATTTTTCATTTTTCATGTCCAACTTGTTCCGTGATATACTTTTTGCACCCAACACTTCCACCATATACATTTTGCACCCAACAATTATGGAGTCGCGGATTCACATTTTTCATTTTTCATGTCCATCTTGTTCCGTGATATACATTTTGCACCCAACAATTCTGTCATATACATGAAACAGAATAATTTATAGAATATAAATTTGAAATTTTGGAATTTTGATTTTGTTCATGATAATAAAGTTGAAATTTATTTTTAATTTTCATTTTTCATTTTTCATGTCCAACTTGTTCTGTGATATACATTTTGCACCCAACACTTACGTCATATACTTTTGCATCCAACAATTACGGAGTCGGGGGTTCACATTTTTCATTTTTTATGCCCAAAGTGTTCCGTGATATACATTTTGCACCCAAGACTTCCATATACATTTTGCACCCAACAATTCCGTCATATACATGAGACTGAGTAATTTATAGAATATTATAACATTGTACCAAGATTTATAGTAATTTATATAATGCTATAACACTTTTTACTTAATGAATAGTATAAACAATTATTTAAATTTGATTGAATATTATTTTTAACGTTTTTAAATGTAAATTTGAAATTTTGATTTTGTTTATGATGGTAAAAGTGAAATTTATTTAATATATATTTTTCATGGCAGAGTCGTGAATTCACATTTTTCATGTCCAGATTGTTTTGTGATATACATTTTACACTCAACACTTCCGTCATATACATTTTGCACCCAACAATTCCGTCATATACATGAGACTGAGTAATTTATAAAATATTATAACATTGTACCAATATTTATAGTAATTTATATAATGCTATAATACTTTTTACTTAATGAATAGTATAAACAATTATTTAAATTTTATTCAACATTATTTTTAACTTTTTTAAATGTAAATTTGAAATTTTAGAATTTTGATTTTGTTTATGATAATAAATGTGAAATTTATTTTAATTTATCATTTTTATGTCCAGCTTGTTCCATGATATACTTTTTGCACCCAACACTTCAACTATATACATTTTGCACTCAAACAGAGTCATAGCGGGTTTACATGTTTCATTTTTCATGTCCAGCATGTTATGTGTTATACATTTTGCACCCAACACTTCCGTCATATACTTTTTGCACTCAACAATTCAGTCATATACATGAGACTCACTAATTTATAGAATATTATAACATTGTACCAAGATTTATAGTAATTTTATATAATTTTATATAATGTTATAATATTCTATAAATTACTCAGTCTCATGTATATGACGGAATTGTTGAGTGCAAAATGTATATGAGGGAAGTGTTGGGTGAAAAATGTATATCACGGAACATGATGGACATGAAAAATGAAAAATGTGAACCCGCCAAACTTCGTTCAGACATTAATAATTTTTGATAAATTTCAAATAAAACTAATTCGGGAATACTGAATTATGCATGGATACCACATTTACTGCAACTTGCAACCCACCCATTTACTCCCATTCATAAACTATAAATTAAATTTATGATATCTATCGTGTAATATTAATATTAAATATAGTATTCATTATTAATATGTGATAATGTTTTGTTAAATTTTATTCAATTAATTATTCAAATTTATTTTTATTTTTCATGTCCAACCTATTCTGTGATATACATGTTAAGTAAACATTTAAGGCTCTGAGGCATGTAGGTAAACATTTAAGGCTGTCAGAACCGTCCAAGTGCCTCGACAATGCGTGTGGCAGGATTTACGTACGTTAAGTACTTAATAATAATAAAAAATAGACAAACCTTGGATATGCTAGCATATCAAACATTGGGATAAATTTAGCTAGCAGAAAATGCTAAGAAAAACTTTCGAACTAATGCTAGCATTAATTCAGCTTCAAGAAATGCATAAAACAAATATGATTCAAAAAGACGGTATACTATCAAAAAGTTTGGATATGCTCACATATAAACATTGGGAATAGCGAAGCTGACAATAATACCTCCGATCTGTTATCCAATCAGATCATGCCATATATGGTACTTTTTATTATACAAAAATCAATGCGTTTTGTTCCCTAGTTCCAACATTAGATATTATGCAAATATTTGTGGTCAAAAGACAAACTAATACTAGGTCAACGAATTATCGATTGCTATAGTCCCTCTATGCCTATGACAGGGACTAATAAGGAGATGACACATCACATAAGCCTTGCTGCCGTTCGCGGGCAATGTGACCATCAATTTTGAATAAAGTAGTTATTAATTGATTAAGACACGACTTTTCTTATAATCATTAAGAATACCTTAAACCATCCGTTCACCCACTATTTTTAAACCATCCGTTCACCCAAACAAACCACATCACTAAAAATCAATCATAGATTTCATAAGATTCCACCTGAAACGAGTGCCACCACTCCCTCCTATTACAATACGATGCATGGTATTTGATATAAATAATACTATCACAACTACATTAATAAAGTGGTTGATATAGGTGGATAGGCCCCATTTTAAACCATTAGACTCTATTTTTCATTTTTTCAAACTAATAATTTAATTATATTTCTACAAATATATAGAATGTTTATAGAAGCATGTTTTAGTTAATTGAAACAAAACATTTGTCACATTCATAAAAACCACTCATACCTTAGTTAATTGAAATGCCATAGTCTACTATTAAATTAATCAAAATCAAATGAAATCCTTTCTAATCACCTAGAGGTGGCAATCAACTTGGTCAACAAAGTAATTTCTTAATGTGATTAACTAAATGTGAAAAACTAAACACACAAACTTATGCTTTTATAAAAGAGAGGAAGTTAATGGTTGAAATCACAACTCTTAATTTGTTGTGACGATTAAGAATATTCCATCCATATTTAATCCTTTCCACATAAAATTGATTAAAGACTAAAAACCTATAAATTTGCCCATTTCCAATAAGTATACGCCTCTCGACATAATTAAATGTGTCCATTTCTAATAGGTAAATATTTGTAAGAAAAGTGGTATTTGATATAAAAAATATTATACAAAAGATTTTAATAATTTATATTGTGAAATATTTGTTTTAAATTAAAGTAAAAATTAATAAATTTGATTAATCTCATTACTAAAATAAAAATCAATTTTATGATGATGACGATGATGATTATTAACGTCCACTAAGACCAACTTGGTCTATCAGACCTTAAGAGGGTAAGTGATTACTTGTGATTCTTTAGAATTTTGTTTCTGTGCTCGAAAAATATTAAGAGAAGCTTTCCAAGATCACCATACTTTTGTTGAGTTAAGATGTTAGGAAGGCTGGTAGTGTGATAAATATTTTGAAAATGAGATCTAATATGGGTATAGGCTGGACAATGTAAGAGAAAGTGCTTTTCATCTTCAACCTTCTTAATGTCACAAAGGTGATACACTCTTTCATCCCATGGCGTTTTAAGAATTGACCAATGCCTAGTTTCACTGTGGAGCTCGTGAGAATTTGTTCTTATCTTAACAATGCTTATTTTTTTCTTTACAATTGGAAAAACAGATAGATCATTTTGATCTTATAGATTAGGGTTGGTTACATCTTTATAATACCTTAATTTTTTTTTCCCTCTAACTCTTTATCACACCACATTTTCTCTTTAAATTTTGATTTGACGTTTTTTTTTAATAGTATCTTTTTTCTGCAAAATGGTTTCTTCCATGATTCCCCAATAGTTTAGCCAAGACCGGACGTCTTTATGCCATCCTCGCTTGAGTCGATGGTGGTTATGACTTGATTTTGAAGCAATTTTAGGTAGCCTCTTGTCTTCCATGCTGTTTAACTTATTCTTATACATTAGGTATCTAGTCATCGCCATGCTCTCAATGGGGGAGAGGCTTGTTTCTAAAAGGAGAATGGGATAGGGTGTATTTCCTTTAATTTTGAGATTATAGGTTATAAAATTCTTTTGTATTTGATTTATCTTTCTCCATGATTCATGAGAGATACTACAACCCCAGACTTCACATCCATAAAGAATAACAGGTGTAACAAGAGTCTCAAAGAGGATTTTCTTCTTATCCCAATTTCAAAGATCAACTGATTTACAATTGTTTTCAAGCCCATAATAAGATTTCCATCCCCCAATAATCCTTTTCTCAATGCTATAATTCCAATTGATCTTGTGGTGAATATCAATTCCAAGATATTTGTATGAAGTCACTTCCTCCAAGTTGTTGTTGTCATATACAAAGGTATCATAAGAGATCTTATTGGATTTAATAATCATGACCTTGGTCTTATTAGTATTAACATTGATACCCATATTGGAGAAAAAATCATTGAGTATTCTTAGTTGGTTTTCAAAATCATGGAGACTCCTTTCCATAAGAATGATATCATCAGCATAGAGAAGAAGATTGATGACTATACCAGTGAGAGTAGGGCCAACACAATCTACTTTTTCCAAGCATTCTTCTAACTTGTCAATGTATATGCCAAAAAGGGTAGGGGACAAGGGACAACCTTGTTTGACTCCGATATTGCAGTTAATCTCTTTTGACCATCCCTGAGTGTTTTTAAACTTAGAAATAACTTTCTCATACATCCTTATTGCAACAACCCTCAACTCGAGAGTCACTTTTATCTCTTCCAACCTATTCCAAAGTTTTTTCCTAGGAACCATGTCAAAATCTTTTCTAAAGTCAACAAAACAGCAAAAAATATTGGTTTTAGTATTGCGGAACTCCTCTGCAATGATCCTAAAGGTAACAAGATGGTCCACAATTGAATGATATTTCCTAAACCCGGCCTGGCCTTTAGCTCTTTTACCGTGACTTTCTAGCCAAAGGCTAATCTTCTTTTCCAAAATAATTCCATAAAGCTTGGCTAAAATCGGGCTAATCATAATGTTCCTATAATTAGAGGGAATGTTTCTATCCCCATTTTTAAAAATAGGGGCAATGAGGCTTTACGTCCAAGGTTTAGGGAAGCCCTGCTTGACTGATAAATTGAAGAGCTTGTGTATGTGAGGGATAAGGATTGGCCCTCCGATTTTAAAAATTTCAGCTTGGTAG
>JASDQU010270144.1:0-10115 GCA_032191745.1 Picea mariana
AACCCGTCACTTTCATTTTCACATCAACCTCTGACTACCACTATCACATCAAACCGTAACAACCATTCTCAGATCAATCTGTCACTGTCACTATCACTGCCACTATCACTTCCACCGTCACTATCACTATTAATGTCACCGTCACTTTCACTATCACTATCACTATCAATAATATACCATCATTAACCAGATCCACTCACATGGATACAAAAACCATCACCAAACCATGTACATCACTCATCCACCATGTACATTAACTTGTACCATACCATGTACATCAAGAATGTACATCAACCTGTACCAACCATGCACATAAACCTGTACCATACCATGTACATCAACCTATACCATACCATGCATACCAATGCTGTATCAAACCTATACTATCTCATGCATCAACCATATCACTCATGATATGTCTCAATCATGCCATACACCATGTACCATATGATATCATCAATGAAGTGTCACTAAAATAACCAAGATACCAAGATACCAATATAACCAATATTTGCTACTAATAAATTTACCATAACATCACCAATGTGTACCTCAAAATGTACCAAGAACATGCCTCACACCATGCACCAAATATGTGCCTCAACCATATACCAATTCCTCAATAAGATACCAAAGACATGATCATAACATCATCAACATGTAACCAAGATGTATCACAAACCATGTGCCTCAAGCATGTGCCAATATATCCAAGATATACTAGCAATGTACTTGAACAAATATACCTTAGGCAACGTGTACCATACATCCAATATGTGCCTCAAGACATATACCAAAACTCCCAAATACATGCCTCAAGCATGTTCCACAATATCACCAAGATGCAACCTCATAACACATATAATAACATACCTTTACATCTGTAATTGACCTAGCGCCTCTGATCCTGATACATAGAACTGTAGCTTTACCTCAGTCCTCAACAACCTGGAACTAGCATATTTTCCCTCTTCTGGCTTATCATCACGGGACTAAGACTGTTTTCTAGCGGGGCCTTGCAAGACGATCCCTAGACAACCCACGAGGGTGCCTCGCATGACACCCTCAAGCTAACCCAGAAGGGCCTGCTTAATTGGGGTTACAGAAAAGCCCTTGCTCTTTGCAGCTCCAAACTTTTCACTCTTCCTTCACACTTTCTCTGTTGCCTCACACTCGACTTCAGATTCGCCAATAGACAAAAATATTCTCATAAGATATAAATTCAATGAATGTGTGTGTAATTATGAGGGACTCCTTGAGGTGTATTTATTATTTTTCTAGGTAACATCTTTCCTTATATTTAGGGCTTCTTGACTTTATTTTTGCAACTACTTTACCCTTTCATTAATTGACTTGTAACCAATTAGGGGATTCTTAACCATTCTTCGAGGATTCCAACTTCATGAGGGCATATCTCCCTAACCAGGAGGAACCACATGGTATACTAACTACCATTAGAAATGAAATGACAAGGACTATCCATCTACGAGTGTGTTACCTACATTTATATTGATTTTCATGTCCATTTTCCTTGACAAACTTTAGGTTCCATAACCACACCTTCAAGGCTTCTTGTAGACTTATTCAAATGCACCTATCACACATGATGACATCAACCAATCTTGTTGACATCAATGACAACTAACTTACCTTCAATATTGATCACAACTCTGGGGTATCTCGAACGCTCAAGGGTTGACATCAATGGCACCCAATTGTCCAAACCAACTATCCAAAAATAATGAGATGGATAGTTCTTACAAATTTCATTGAAGTCAGGAGTTTTTTTTGGGAAGCAAAATGTTTACATAAGTTCATAGCTTCATTTTT
Organism: Picea mariana; assembly: GCA_032191745.1. NCBI lineage: Eukaryota > Viridiplantae > Streptophyta > Pinopsida > Pinales > Pinaceae > Picea > Picea mariana. Next base: position 1,831 of record JASDQU010270144.1, read on the forward strand.
AGTGGTAGCTACACCAATAAACACCATAACATTAGCTATTAAGATTTTCCAGTGGGGGAAGAATCAGCAGAAGGATTTCGATGAGCTGAAAAGAAATATTAGTCAAGCACTAGTTCTCACATTACCAAACATGCAAAAACCTTTTGAAGTGGAGACAAATGAAAGTGGGTATGTGTTGGAGATGAAAATTTTGGGGTTCAATGTAGAAAACAAGGATAGGATCTAAGGAATGGACCAAACTAAGCAACACATGCCAGGAAAGAAGGAAAAGGAGCGTGACAAAGGGCAAAGGAAACAATATGCCATGAATTAAGGAATATCAACACAAAGTCAAAGTAAGGAACAGTTGGATCAAATACCAACCGCATGGAAGGAAGTTAGAAAGTGGACAAGTTGAGTCCACTTAGAATTAGGATTTTTGAGTCATGATGTAAGGGTTTTTACCCATTATTGTAATATAAATAGATGATGTATGAGGTAGAAAGAGGTATCTTGTCTTAGAACTCATGTGTGAATAACCTATTTTGGAGAACCTTTTTGAGTATTGAGTCTTTGATATGTTTTTGGTTGAAGGATCAATTTTGGTTGTATGAAGAGTATAGAGTATAATTGAGGGTCAGGTCACAAGATATGGAGCTTGGCGCGATGCTGGTTAGCCTCACCAATACTAAATCCATGATTTAATGTGCACAATGTAAAAATTGTTTTGATGAAGAAGAATAATAAGAATCAAAATATCTTCGTGGACATAGCCCAAGGGGGTGAACCATGGTAAAATCATGTGTTGTGATATGTTTGAATTATGTTTTTGTTGTTTCTGCAATTATGAATAATGGATAGAATAATATTGCGCGAAGTACTGATAATGCATAACGAAATAACTGTTAGATATAGATGAATGGTGTAATATGGTGCATATGAAGGTAGAAGAAGTAGAACATCCCCAATCCCTTCCATGAATGTATACATCTGTGTCTCGCAGTCACCCATAAGCCATCTCGGGTGAGACTTCCTTGTGCGCTCTCTACACAATGTTTCCTTCTGGTTTACTAGAAGGGTCGATGGTTTCTAGGGTTTTGTTGGAGAACTAAGGTAGAACCCAGGTTAGCCCATATATCCAACATTATGCCATGGGATTAATTTTGATGCAAGGAGGAAGGCATGTATGCTATCATTCTGAAATATTTCATGGAGAAGTTCTCAAATACCCTACCTATGACAAGGAACTTTATGCTTTAGTTAAACTTGTCAAGAAGTGGAAGCACTATCCGATGGGAAAGGAGACCATCATCCACAAAGATCACTAGATGCTAGAATATTTTCAAGCCCAAAATAAGCTACAACAAAACATACATTACAAATGGATGGGGTTCTTATAGAAATTTCATATAGCCATCAAGTATAAGAAGGGAAACACAAATAGGTTGGTAGACATGCTTTCAATCCCACTCACATCCAATATTACAACTTTGGGAAATATAATTCACATGGATAATTTTACCCATGATGCATATAGAGAGGCATAGACATAAGATGAGGAATTCAAGGAGGTGTTTCAACATCTACAGGGACATATACATTAATTTGATGGAAATGATGACTATCATTTCCATAATGGGTTACTCTACAATCTCAACAAGATATGTGTCTATAAAGGAGAACAACTTAAACTTATATAGGCTCACACCTCCAAGGTTACATGACATTTTGGTGTTGGGAAGACAATTTTCAACTTATAGAGTTATGTGTACTAACCGAAAATGAAATATGTAGCACAATATGTTAGAGGATGTATACTTTGTTGTGTTAGAAAGCCTAGTAACAAGAAACAATGTCTATACCATCCCTTACTTGTACCCACTCAACCTTGGGAAATCATTTCCATGGATTTCATAGGAGGTTTACCAACATCCATAAAGGGGCATGACTATCTATTTGTGGTAGTTTATAGGTTAAACAAGATTTTAATTCTCAATGCTCATGCCTTGTAAAAAGACCATCAAAGGAAAATAATCAACAAACACGTTCTTTGAATAGGTATGGGTACACTTTGTGATACCAAGGAGCATCATCTTAGACAAGGATACCATATTTTTGAGTACATTTTGGACTATATTCTGGGAGAAGATGGACACTAAGTTGAAGAGATATACAAAATTCCATCCACAGACATATGGGTAGACCAAAGTATTTAACTAGAATTTGGTGCATCTTTTGAGGGGTTACAATTAGAAGCATCCAAAGACCCGGGATGAAAATATGATCTGTATACAACACTCTTATAATAGATTAGTCCATACTTCTACTCGTAAGTCATATTTTGAATCTTTATTTGGATATTTTCCTCCTTTAAGCTTGGATGTTGTATATGGATAGCAAGGAGGAGTGAGGGAGGACCTCACAAGAGATGCAATGAGAGAAGAAAAAATTCTTGAGAAGATTAGGCAGATCCATTTTCAAGTATATGAGACATTGAAGAAGTCACAAGAAAAATATAAGGCCAGACATGATCAAAATAGAACCGAGAAGTCATTCAAAGTGGGAGACATGGTTTGACTACAACTGAACAAGAAAATACTACATGTTACTAGTAAGAATATAATGGATCTGTAGTATTTCCCTTTTGAGATATTGGATAAGGGGGGAGATAATTCCTACAGACTTTGTCTACCCCCATACATGCACATTTACTCAATGGTGAATGTGGAGAATATGAAACTCTATGTTCCTTCCACGTTGGATCAGGAGGAGGAACATATCTTACCTACCATAGAGAACTTAATACTATATTCTTAAGTGGAGTTGGTAGAAGACACAATTTTCCAGAAGAAGTCTAGAACTACAAGACAATGGAAACATGACCTTTGGGAGATTGGGTTGAAAGGACGATTTCCAGGAAAATAAAAATGGTACTCCAGGGAGAAGGTAGAGGACAATTTTCCTCACCTCATTCAGTAAAGTTTTTTGGGACCAAAATTGTCCCTAAATGGGGAGGTATGATCTAGATTGGATCATTATATTCTTTGTCATCTATCTCAATGCTTTCATAGTGGAAAAAAATAGAGGAATCATTTTGTAGGGCCATTTAAATGTCAAGCCCCGGTTTGGAAAATTAGGGTCCATGGTTTAAGTGGATTCCATGTCAGCCCCCCTTTACTAAAAAATATTGAGCTAGCTGTTAGGGTCCTACAATTATAGGAAATCTGATGATTCAGATAACATTTGTTGGTCTCATGATGAAGTTCCTGGCTTGATGACTCGACTCACTTCCCCTTCGTTTCACATCATCATTTACCCATCTTCTTGAGTATCATCCACTTAATTATTGCTAATCCATCTAAATAAGACAAAGTTTGGCCAAGTTCTCTTTTGTGCAAAACTCCAAAACGCTCAACACTGACCAAGCATGAGCCATGTACCTGCACCACAAAAACAACAAAGGTTATCATATACTACGATGTATTGCCTCATTTGAAAGGTGGACAAGATGTTGCTATCCATCAAGACAATGGAAAGGATTTTTTTTTGACAATTTGCAGAGTCCTAAACAAGAGCTCCCTCTTTCTCATGTGGGAAATGAGTTTGTTGTAGAAAAGGAAAAGGATATGGTAGTCAATGGTGCAGAGATTGAACATGAAACTGAATACTTGAGTGAATATTCCGACTTGAGTGAAGCTATTCAACATTCCTTAGTTGTTGGTGATTATAAGGGAGTTGTTCTACAATGCCTGTCAGCAGACAGGATGACTGATGCTCTTATTATTGCTCACCTGGGTGGGAGTTCTTTGTGGGAGAAAACTCGTGATGAATATTTGAAAAAATATAACTCTTCCTATCTCAAGGTAGTTTCTTCCATGGTCAATAATGATCTTACATGCTTTATCAACAGTAGGCCATTGAAATCTTGGAAAGAAACTCTTTCCATGCTTTGTACGTATGCACAGAGGGAGAAATGGATTGTTTTATTGCATATGCTCGCTTCTAGATTGATCTCAACAGGCAATGTGATGGCAACAACACTTTGCTACATATGTGCTGGGAATATTGAAAAGACAGTAGAAATATGTCTCAAAGTCTTAAGTATGATTATGATGGGAGGAGATTTGTTGATCATTTGCAAGACCTGATGGAAAAGACTATTGTTCTCGCTTTAGCAACTGGAAACAAGCGGGTTATTCCCTCTCTAGCTTATTGTAGCCTCAGATGATGACAATTCACCCACTCTACAGGTATGGGATTTGCGAAACACAATTTCTCCATTTAAGGAATTCGTAGGGCATAGTAGAGGAGTCATAGCTATGTCATGGTGCCCAAGTGACAGTTTGTTCTTGCTAACTTGTGTAAAAGACAATCACACTCTCTGCTGGGACACTGGATCTGGGGAGATAGTGTGTGGATTACCATTTGGGGAAAATTCAAATTTTGATGTTCAATGGTCACCAAAGATACCTGGATTTTTATCAACGTCTTCCTTTGATGGGAAAATTGGCATTTACAATATCGAGGCCTGCAGTCGAAATGTTTCTGGTAAGGCTGAGTTTGGTGGTGTTGTAGTACATGGGGGATCTTCAACTCTCTTAAAAGCTCCCAAGTGGTTTGTAAGTGCCCGATTTCCAAATGAAAGAACAAAGAGACGAGGGTTGGATGAACAAAGACAGGGATCGAGCGCTTGATGTTCATTTCCTTCTATCGAACCTTTCAGTTATGAAGAATGACAATGGAGGTTTTGAAAGGTATTTTGGGTAAGTTGCATGAGGAAAATAGTTCCAGACCTTCAATATCCTTCTTACACCTAGTTGTAGAATATCACTCTCGGATTTTCAGGGGAGGTTTTGGGTCAGTTCCAAAGCATGCGGTCAAACATTCAAGGAAGCAATTGGAAGACAAAACACTTGGCAGCAGTCAAATTTGTTGGCAGGATCGAGCAACATATCAAGGTGGAAGTACATCATCAAAAAGGTTCATCTTGCCGATTTCCAGGGCGCCTGTCAACAATTGGCAAAGTTTTCAAAGAGTATCAAATCAACAATTGAATATTAGATCAAATTCTCCAAAGCTGAAGATCAACAATTGATCAAACTTTCTAGATTCATTCAATTCTATGGTTTGATTTGATTTTTGTTTCCAAAAAGATAGAAATAGATTGAGATTGTATTCTCTATATATTTATTATTATTGGGATATGAAGAAAAAAATTGAGAGGTCCAGGGAGGCCCCTTTTTCTGTATCAGATTTGGTTTGGAGTTCAATAAAGTTGTTCAAAGAATGAATATGAAGTTGAATACCTCACAGATTCTTGTGATGCATGTTCCTAGTTTGTTATTTTCCTTATGTGATTGTTATTTATTTGTATTTTCATCTCTTTAATGTGTTTATCTTCAACATGTTGAGCAGAGATAAGATGAAATATAATTCATTTTGTATAATGCTCTTTTTCATAAGTTCTCAGGATGCTTGTCATCTTTTCCCTCTAAAACTTCTCTTAGATTCATCTTGTATGCCTAATTGCAGTGGGTTTTTCTTCTCATTCGACCTACAACTACAACAACAAACCTTATGTCTAAGAAAGGTGCATCTATATTGCCTATGAGGTCTGCCTGCTTCACAACCAGTTTTTGTCAACCTCTTTGACTCCATTGCCCAATAGCCCTATTTTTTTGTCCAAACCCAAACATTTAAAAAACCAAACCTAAATTTATCATAACTAGCCTAATATCCATACCCAAACAAATCTAAATATGACAGAGAGATCCCTCTCTGAGTCTTAGAGGGATATATCCTTGACTCAAATTGGTTTTGATGTTACCTCAGTGATTGCCTCCTTAGCCTTGGTCAATTTACAGAGCGCTAACACTAGCCACATGTGTAATTTCCAGAAGATTCTAGAAGGTCCAAACCTTATCACTAATTAAAGGTTGAGGAAGTCAAAATCCTACCCCTAGATGGCTATCAGGCTATTGTGAATACCGAGATGCTAGTAGGAGAAGGGGTTCCATTATTTAGCATTATATTTTTTCCATATTTGAGAAGAGTGATGAGAAATAAAGACTGAAACTAAACTAACCAAGAAAGAGAAGATAAATTTAAACAAGAAATAAATGACAATCACACATAGTGCACAAATGTTTTACCTTGGAAACCCAAAACTGGGAAAACCAACATTCCTTGAGCGTGTTGCTCCTTTTTGTCTTATCCATTCAATTAATAAAGTGTTACATGATGAACCTTAGTCTACACCTAAGAGACAATCACCATCATACTCTCTTGCTTTAAACAAGAACAACCTTGCAACCAATTTGGATTACATCTACATGACCAATAACCTTATGTTAAATATTAACATGAACATCAACTTAATACAATTACAAATCACCTTAGTTATATTATTTACAACATGAAAAACCCTATATCATAGCATCCAATAATAGTTACAAATCCATGCAGATGATTGGCTACAAATCCCACAAATCTTGGGATTATGTTACAGTCAACTTCAATTGATTTACCAGTCGGTCTCAGTCGGTTTACACTCGACCTTTTTTCAACCTCCCGTCGGATGTCCTTTTGAATTCTTATTAAAAACTTCAAATTCAACTTCTTAATCAATCTCTTCAACCTTCAAATTAAACATTGACTCGACTTAAATCTTAGGTCAACTAATCACCCAAGTGATCCACCTCGACTAGATAGTTGGATGACTGTTATTTCATGGCAAAGAATATAACAACCCAACATACTCCCACTTGTAGTCTTATTATATGAAACATGAGAACATGAATATCTATTCACTAACCCAAGGTAGTAATTCCCATTGCCTCTCTACACCAAGATAACTTCACAACACTCATAGACTTGGTAAAAGATTCTGCTATGTCTTCTAAAGTGTCTAGCTTCTCCAACAACACCTTCTTACTTTCCACCATGTCTCTCATGAAATGGTATTGTACATCAATATGATTCATCCCATAATGGTACGTTGGGTAATTTTCCAGAAACATCATGCTTTGACTATCACAACTTATCTTCATGGCTCTCCTCTTGAACTCAATTCCTGAACACAGTTGATGCAGCCATACTTTTTCTTTGTTTCCATGAGTGGCTAGCATGTATTCAACTTATGTTGTTAACAATGATATGATCACATTTTGTTTACTTATCCACTGTAATTCTCCACCAAAAATATTGAACACATATCCACTAATTGACCTTTACTGATCCATATCTCCATTCCAGTTGACGTTGACGAAACCATGTGCATTTAATTCCCTATCTATTTCAAGTTTCCCTTGGTATCATATAACATAATACTTTGTACCACAAAAATACCTGAACACTCTCTTGAAATTTGTCCATTTATCTTTCCTAGGTGTCAGCATGTATTTTCTCAAATATTCCGTTGCATGAGCAATGTCTGGTTGAGTGTAGACCATCACATACATCAAAATACCAACAACACTAGAATAGGGAACATGTTCCATGTCCTCTATTTCTTCTTATGTCTTTGGACACTATTCAATAGTTATTTTTTCTCCCACAAGAATTGGTACCTTGAATATTTTTCCATCATGCATGTTGAAACATTTCAAAACATTTTCAATATAATTCCTTTGATTCAACCAAATCTTTCTAACTACCCAATATCTCTTGATATTTTCCCAGAATGAAGTTCATTGCACCGACATCCTTCATGTCAAACCTGGGGGATAACTGCCTCTTCACCTCCTTTATTGCATCCATGCTATTTTCGACCAACAACATGTCATCGACATACAAAGCTGCATGTATGAAACAATGGTATTCTTCCTTATAATATACACATTGATCATCCTTTCTTCTCACAAATCCCAACTAAGGATGTATGGATCAAAATTTTGGTACCACATCCTTGGTAGTTTCTTTAGACCACAAATAGATCTTTTCAACTTGCAAGCTAGCTCTTTCTTTCCATTTACTGCAAATCCTTCAGGTTGTTTCATGTAGATCTCTTCTTCCAGGTCCCCATGTAGGAATGTTTTCTTCACATCCATTTTCTCTATTTCAAGATCAAATGTTGTAGCCAAAAAAATTAGTACTCTATGGAAGTTAACTTTGCAACATGGGAAAAAATCTCACCAAAGTTGACTCTCTTGACTTGGGAATATCCTTTTGCTACTAGTTGAGCTTTGAATGTCTTGACTTGACCTACTCCATTCATTTTTTTATTGAACACCCACTTGCGTCTAGTGGGTTTTATTCCATTTGGTAATTCGACCAGATCCCATGTCTCATTCTTGTAGAAGGGACTC